>SKCR01046688.1:0-40806 GCA_019454045.1 Zanthoxylum bungeanum
ACTCTCATACCACAAGCCCCACGCTTATCGCAGATTTGTCTCTGTCTGATCCCACAGAGTATCACCAAGTAGTGGGGAGCCTTCAATATCTGCTCATAACGAGACCTGACATTGCCTTTGCTATCAACAAATTATCTCAATATATGCATTATCCCACAACTGAACATTGGTCATTTGTCAAACGACTACTACGTTATCTCACTAGTACTGTTGATGATGGTCTGCAATTGTACAAAGACTCTAATCTCAGTTTACATGCATTCTCAGACACTTCTCTCACATTACAAGCCTTCTCTGACGCTGATTGGGCAGGAGACATCGACACATTTTGCTCCACCACCAGTTTTTATGTTTTTTATCTTGGTAAAAATCCTATCTCATGGAGCTCTAAAAAGCAACGGACAGTCGCAAGATCCTCCACTGAGGCAGAGTACCACTCAGTTGCAAGTACAGCTGCTGAAGTTAATTTCATTTGTTATCTCTTGACTGATCTTGGTATTTCGCTTCCCAACTGTCCAGTCATTTACTGTAATAATATCGGGGCAACTCAACTCTGTTCAAATCCAATTTTTCATTCTCGCATGAAGCATGTTTCCATAGATTTTCATTTTATCAAGGATCAAGTTCAAAAAGGAGCTCTCCGTGTAGCTCATGTCCTCTTCTGAAGATCAACTAGCAGATGCTCTTACCAAGCCACTTCCACGCCAATGTTTTCTTCAACTTAAACACAAGATTGGACTTCACTCATGTGCTCCATCTTGAGGGGGCATAAAGAGATAATCAATTACTTGACTTAGTCTTTCTCATCCATTTGTATTATTCAAATATATTCAAATGTATGTAGCTGTTATTAGTAGATAACGGATTCAGTTGTAACCATCCTAATTTGTAGGATCTTCAATCACTCTTAGTTTTGTATTTTATATGGTTGTTTATTCAAAGAGAATTTAGCTTTGCAGTCTATTAGTAATGAATCTTGATATTATATTTATATAAAGTTGATTTTTCTTATTATAACTTATGTGATTTATATCATTTAGTTATTGAACCTTATGCTTAATGCTTCTTAATTCTTAACCACTAGTAAAATTGATGTGGTAACTTAATTGAACTTGAAAATGAATTTTATGTTTAGACTTGGTTTAATAATACACGATCTCTCATTTAAGGGATTCCTTTCATAATAGAGATATACCAGTAGGGCATGTATAATCACAATTGGAACTTGATCTTATGAATTTGGTTTAAAGTTAACTTGATCTTAATAAATTTGGTTTAACTTAATTAACATATAAATATAGTTAATTAGTTTTAAGCGGAGTTATATGAACATGATCATCGATAGAGGCATGTGGATATTTTTCATGTTTCATACTATAAGTTTAATTTATTATACAAGTATAAGATTATCAACCCTGGACGTTTATCGCTCATTGGTTGCAACTTGACATTTTCAATTTTCCTTTTATTTCTTTAGTGTTAGTTTAAATTCACTACCAAGAACCACAATTAAATTTGATTTAAATCATTTTGGTGAAGATCGTAGAGCGAAAGTTCAAGAGTTGAGATCTAGACATATTCCTCTTGTGAAGGTCATGTGAACTAATCATCACATACAAGAGGCGACTTGGGAAGTGGAACAAGACATGAGAAAGAAATAACCAGAGTTGTTCGATGATTGAGAAATTTCGAGGACAAATTTTTTATAAGGTGAGTAAATTTTTATATCCCATTATCATTTTTTCTCTTAAAACCTAACTAATCCCCACAATCACATTATCACACCTAATGTGTTTCTTTGTGCTCAAATATAAATAAAACAATCACCCATCTCTCACCCTAATAACTCTATAATTTTCCATTATTTATCGAACAATACCTTAATTTTTATTTGGATTTTGATATGATCCAATAATGGTGTGAATAGTAGAGTGTTGAAAACACTTTCAGAGGAAAATTGATTCATTTTCCAGAGAGCATTTTGAGGTAAAAATGAAACCAATAAAAAGAGAAACAGCTAGAGAGAACAAGTGTATTCAAAAGAGAAAATGCCTCGTTCGACATCGTTCAATCACCATTTCCGACAAGTGATCACATCTGGAGAATCTTCTTGATGAGACGAATCCAACAACACTGATCTACCAACCGTTGAGAATCCACCAGATGCGACCTCACATGCCCACACGTACCGTCGTATCTCCACTTCCGCTCACCCACGCAACCGCTTAAATCAACATGGGTTTCAAGTTCAAGTTTCTGATAGAGTTAGATGATAAAGAGATTTTTAAGTACTTATTTATGTTATTTTTTATACCCAAATTATTGTGTTTTACATTTTCAAAGAATTCCAGTGATAAGGCAAGCATGGCCGGCATATTGACAAGTCTGAAGATAATAATCGTAAAAAATAAAATAAAGTTGATATTTTTAAATTTTAAATTTAAATTTTCAAAGAATTACAAACTCACATTTATGGGCCTTAACACACTTTGGCCCATTTCGCATGCTTATCTCACTGCCACCCCTACTACTCTGGCTTTTGTCTATTAGATTCTGATATCTGCTATTGCTATGATTTAACTATGTCGCTTGGTTAATACCATTATACCATCTTCATGATTCGGTATATATTCCTTTAATCGTGCCCCAGAACACCACAAAAATAACAAAAATCAGGTAATTTCTCATACAAGACAGGTATAATAATTGGTTGATTCCCCTCCTCATGTTTTAAAGACTATGAACCGCTTAAGTGGTTCGTGAATTTTAATGGCAACCTGTATCCTAATGAACTTACGCATTTGATGTATATCCACTTCTTTGACCTTGCATTTTTGACAGAACCAACAAGGTATTTTCGAAATGCCAAGGGCCAGTTGATAGGATTCTTTCTTCTATCTCTTTCACTAGCAAACCTGAATATGATACTGTAATATCTCATTATATTTTTTTCTCTTTAAACCTAACTTATCTCCACAATCACATTATCATACTTAATGTGTTTCTTTGTTCTCAAAATCAAACAAAACAATCACCTACCTTTTACCCTACTATAACTCCATAATTTTCCATTATTTATCAAACAATACCTTATTTTTTATTTGGATTTTGATATGATCCTAGAGTGGTGTGAAGAACAGAGTGTTGAAAACACTTTCTGAGAGAAATTAAATCATTTTTTCCAAGGAGCATTTTGAGAGAGAAACGAAACCATTAGAAGAGAAATAGCTAAGAGGGAAAGTATGTCCAGATAGAGAAAATGTTCGTTCGACGTCGTCGGATCACCAATTCTAATGAGTGACCACATCTGAAGAATCCTCTCGACGAGAACGAATCCAACAGCATCGGTCCGCCATTGAGAATCCTCTCCCACTTTCATGTGCCCATGCGTCGCTCGTGTTCCTCACCTCTTGAACCATAATCTTCCCCTCATCGAGATATGTAGTGTGGACATTCCGTTTGCCCAAATCTGACCTTCGGTTGTTGAGAACCGAGCCAAAAATAGTAGTTATCAACACCGTTTGAACCGTTCATCGGTAACCACTGCATATCAGCCGTCACCACCAGCATCATTGTGAACCTTGTTGACATATACTGACCGTTGGTTCATTTCGTTGTGAAATTTGGAGGTCGTTGAAGCTTGGTACGTGATTGTTACGGTCTTGGGGGTGTAAACGTAGGATTTTGAAAGTTTTGGACTAAATTGCATATTTACATGATTAGGAGTGTAAATATGTAAATTCTATCTTTTATAGATTAATAAGTAATATTTGAGAGTTTTAGGACTTATGGACATAGTAGAAAGGTTTTGGGGTAAATGAGAAATTTAAAAAGTTGTGGGATAAATCATAATTTTATCAAAATTGAGGGACCTGAGCATAACTTTATACTTTTTAGATCTTAGCGAGGATATAGTTATCAACACCAACGGATGATTCTCTTAACATAATTATTTTTTGATTGATGGTTGTCGTGAAAGTCTATATAAATATATATTTATATAATTATAGTAATATATAAGTGTGTGTGTATATATATGGAGATATTATTGAGTTATTTGAGGCTTTAGAAATATAAATTTGTGATTTTTGAGATGAATTGATGGATTAATATAAGATTTGGTTGTATTGGATGATATATGTTTGTTATGTTATGTTGTACGTTTTGTATAATTATGTCGGAGATGAGATGAGATAAGATAATATAAGATGAGATTAGATAGAGGTTGATGCGATGTTTATGCATAATTAGTGGTGAAATATATTTCAGTTCTCACTTACACATTTATACTAGATGATATGGTGGGAAACCTTGAGAGTTGTGATGGGTACTTTCCTATTGGTTTCAATCCACTATTATACCAGCCCCGAATTAACAATCATGTTTGATGTATATTGGTATTATGGGAGAATGGTTTGCTTGGGATGATCCTTATGATATAGTTTTATTTTCAAATATTTATTCCTATACATATATACATACATATCCATATTTTATTGGCGAAGTCATGGTTGAGAGTATGCGTGCTTTACCTTACTGGCTCTTTAAGCTCACCTCATTTTCCAAATAATCCCAGGTAGTTCGCCAGCACATCAGTAGCAGTGGCAGTAGCAGGATTTGATCCACATACCACAATCACTTTTCATATAGGTCTAGACATTTAGGATATTATGTTCATGTATTCAAGACTTGTGCTGTAAACTTTAATATTTGAGATTTTATTCAGAGATTAACTAAATTTTAATCAAAGAAGTATTATTTTCTTTGCATATATGTTTGAATTGCATGTCATGTAGAATGCTCAAGCTAAAAAGGTCTGCGAACCCTTTTCTGGGGTTAGGCCCACTCTAGGGAGGTGGTCGTGACAAATTTGATATCAGAGCCTAAATTTTAGATTCTGAAGACACATTACAATAGATAAGGGTATTAAAAGAGTAGTTTTCGTGGTACTAGTACTCAATGTGGGAGAGAAAGAGCTCGATTATATGTCAGAATATCGGGTATTAGTATTGTGAGACCTCACACTCAGCCGCTAGATAATGAACCGGATGTAGATTCATTTGGTGTATTTGTTCGAGCTCTTTTTTATATGGATTCTACTCATTCATTTATTGCTACTACTTGCATTCTTTATTTGGGTAGTATAGCGGAGTTTACTAGGATTCATTTAATTTTAAGTCTTCCTTCAAGAAAATACATCAAGATAGATACAATATACAGAGGCCAATCCTAGGAATGAGAGTTGAGATTGAGAGAAAATAATTGTCTGTCGTGTTTTACCCATTAGAGATGGAAGACTTTAGTCTAATTTTAGGGATGGATTGGCTGACAGCCGATAGAGCCATTATTGATTACAGCGGTAAAAAAAATGAGGTTTTGAGCAGATGACGAAGAGTTCAAAGTAGTCATTGATTGTAGTTGGGTTGTGGCACCTATCATTTTTGCTATGTTTGTATATAGAATGATTACACAATGATTTAAAGGCTTTTTAGCGAGTATCTCCATGGTGGATAATAGAGAATCAACGCTGATATCAGATATTCCAGTAGTGAGAAAGTATTATGATGTGTTTCCCGATGAGCTGCAAGGATTACCTCATAATAGAGATCTAGAGATCGCTATAGATTTGATGCCTAGTAATGCTCTTATTTCAGTGACTTTGTATTGCATGGCCCCGATAAAAGTGAATGAGCTGAAAGAAAAATTGCAAGAGCTGTTAGGTCGAGGATTTATTAGACCTAATGTTTCACCTTGGGGAGCACTAGTATTGTTTATGAAAACGAACGATGGCACCTTAAGATTATGTATTGATTATGGCTAGCTCAATAAGGTGACAGTCAATAACTGGTATCTGTTACCTCGTATTGATGACTTGTTTCATCAACTTCAATGAGCCTCAATATTTTCAAAAATTGATCTTCGATCTGGATATCATCGGATGAGGATAAGGGATACGAATTTTCCCAAGACTGCATTGTGAACAAGATATGGGCATTATAAGTTCTTAGTTATGTCATTCAGACTTACTAATGCACCTGCATCATTCATGGATTTTATTAATAGAGTGTTCCAATCGTATCTAGATAAATTTATCCAAGTGTTTATTGATGATATTCTTGTGTATTCGTCTTCTCGGGTCGATCGTGAGCAATACTTTCATTTGGTAATCTGTATAATAAGAAATGGTATAGAATAACAGTCACGTAAATTTAATTTACATCCATTATAGAGATCTAAAACAACCATTCATATAGCATTGACGTCTAATGTCTCGTTATTCCCAACTCTAAACTAGATCTCCCATTCGTTTAGTCTTTTTTTTAACTCGCATAGTTTGCATAAAGTTGCAAATATGAGTAGAACTATAAGTGTCTAACACATAATCACTATTTGCATTTAAGGCTAATGAGATGCCAATAAAAGGAAAAATACAAAGCACGTATGAGGTTCATGTTTACGAAGTATGCTCTCCCTAGGTGGAAACGCCAACTCATATGCTCTCCCTCCAACTTTATGAAGCATTTGAAATGGCCCAATATATATAGTATGGATAAGATACCTCTGTTGTTTCATGTGTATATGCTACAGAAATACTTATACGATGAATCTCATGTTTTAGAACCTCAGACAGTTGATATATGTCAAGATCTATCCTATTTGGAACAGCTAATAGCTATAGTGGACATAGAGACAAGAAAGTTGCGATCGAGGTGGATTCCCTCAGTTAAGGTGGTTTGGAGGCACCACAAGGGTCAAGAGACGACTTGGGAGCCAGAAGCTATCATGAAAGAACAATATCCCCATTTATTTACAGAAGGTATGTTCCTTATATTTTAAGCATTTTGATTCGAGGATGAATCATTTTAAGGGGGAGAATTTTTAACGATTCAAAATGTCATAACTCGATTATAGTAGTAATTTAGTGACTGGGGTTAAATTTTTCCTGAGTAGTAGCGAATGAATTTGGAGATGGCATAAAGGCCCCTTTTTAGTTGCAGTGTTTATAATGTTTGAGTTAAATCATTAGGACTAGTAAGAATTATAAGAGTTGGACCAATACCATTATGTTTAATACATGTTTATTGGTACCTAGACTTGTGGACATTTGTTAACAAGGCTTAGAGACATTTGTTAAGCCTCATCAACAAATGTCTAGCATTTGTATTTCAAGTATAAAAAAGGGAAGGAAACAAAATCTCCCCACACCCTAAGTTTTCTCCTCTTCTTCTTTCTCATATTCTTCAAATATACTTCATAGCTTAATTGCAGAAAACCGTCATCTCTCAAACCCAAAAACAAATGCTCTAAAGCCATATGCAAGCTTAGTAGTGTGATAAGTTAGCTTAAAGCGTTGGACAATTATGACCCATAGCGTCACTATTTGTAAAAGACATTGTGTTTTTGTATAAATTAATTATGTAGGAAAGGAAATTGCCTTTTATCATTTCGTAATTAGATTACTTAAATGTGTGAATGATGAAAGTCTTTATGATTAGTTCCGGATTGAGATGATATGAGACAATATCAATCCACGACGGTTTAATCATTAAATATCCCTAGTCGTAGTAATATCGAGACTGGACATCGATAATGCGGAATAGACTAGTATCGCACGTGTGCGTGTTATGGAAGCGTAACAACATAGTTCTCATATATTTAAGTATTGGATACTTATGCAAGTGTGGTAAGAGGTTGTGTTTTACCGATGGTACGGAAAACATCTTCGCTCTGGATAGACCCCTCGGAATCCCATTGGTAGTATGACTATGTGTCTATGGGAGTCCGCATCAGGGTAGGTGTATTTAGTCTTAACCTGAGTACGCCTCTTCTGGGTTTATTGAGAATCGTAGTGTATTGGGTGTGATGTCAAGACGGAAGTATCACTTCAGTCATATGGAGATGATGGTCACGCAGGGATACAGAACTGGTTCTCTAAAGGGTTGCAACCATCGGGATAATATGACTAGGTCATGATTATCTGATAATAAAGAGACTAGTTGCTAGTGATCCGATAGATGCTTCGTACGGGGCAGACATTATTCCAGCCCCAGGCCTTGCATGTAACATCCGATACTGGATCGATATACGCAATACTACGTATACTACGCCTGACAAAGATTATATATTCCATTAAGAATATTTCTGGAGAATTGGGCAGACATGGTGCTTTGCTAGAAGTCAACCATGTCTATAAATCGGTAAAAAAACGTAGTACTAGGTACGTACGTGTTCGGATAGTCCGACGACTGGATTTACTGCCAACATATTCAGGGATCTCTTGGGTCGCTTCCCGAAGATTCACCGATAACGTATGATTCGAACTTTATTAATCTGGGATTAATAGCGGAGAGACTTTATCTAGGATAAAATACTATTGGAAGAGAGAGAACGATTAATTTGGAATTAATCGATAAAATAATATATTCGATATATTAAACGAAATTAGATTTCGACGTGGAATTAAAATTAGATTTTAATTCGGGCAAACGAATTAATTTGGAATTAATTCGCTAGTGATGTGAATAGTAATTTTGCTTGGTATTATTATTTAATTAAATTTGATTTAATTACGTCGCAACGGAAAATTCGTTAATTCGGTATTAGCGAACCCGAGCCCGGGAGTGTTTGCGGGCCCACTCGAATTTCGAATCAAGTGGGGCCCACATGTCACATCATTAGTCACATCACTTGTCACTTTGAGTGATGGGTTTTGGTGAGAATGATTTTAACCTGTTTTACACTCCAAGTTAAAGTGACATGATTGACTTATTACCAAAAATTTGGTAAACCTTTAATTTGATTTTTTAAATCAAATAAATAAAAGAAATAAAGTCAACATTCTCCTCACCTCTCTCTCATTCAGGCACATCACACAAAATTGCACTCTCTCCATTTTTCTTTCACTTGGCCGAAAGTTCAAGGTAGAAAAAGGTGATTTTTGTTGCAAAAATTACCAATAGCTAGCACTCAAAATGATCATCACAAGGTGATAGGGAAACCAACCTTGGAGCTTGGAATCACAAAGACAAAGCTTGGAGCTTTGAGGACCACCTTGGCCGAATATTGCAAAGAGATCTTGGAGTTCATTTTGCTTCTCATCACATCTAAATCCGTTCAATGTAAGTGTGTTTCTGCCACTCTTCTTTGCGTATTCATTCTATTTCTATGCTTAAATGATCTTGCGATTAACCTAGAAACCCAACATAAAGGACCCTACTTTTGAAGAATTATTCGATTTTAAGGTGAGAAAAGTTAAACCCAAATTTTTATTTACTGAATTTTGATAGTTTGAAGCTTGAAAAGTATTGATAGCTTGGGTTTGGTGATGTATTTATGATTTTTGAGTTGAAAAATGAAGGGTTTATGGAACTCCTAAATTTTGAAATCCATAAGTGTGAAACTAAGTTGGGGATTTATAAAATGGTTATGTGATGGTGTTGAAGGGTGTAATTGATCATATATTGTGTATTTGTTGTGGTTTGGGCGTGTATAGTGTTATAAGGTTGGTGTGTGTAAGAGAAGCTGAATTTGAGTTCTGGAAATTGGCCTTGCGTCGCGACGCCCACACCCAAACGTTGTGACGCGTTTTGGAAAAATTTAATACTTGAGTGATTCTGGGCGTTGCGCGTCGCAACGCCTTTAAGGCAGCGTTGCGTGTCGCAACGCCGTTAAGGCAGCGTCGCGACAAGAAAAATAGAGGGGACTTACTGTCTCAAATTTCTTCTCGACATCGCGACGCCCAACCCTTCATGTCGCGACGCGTGAACAGGGCACACATACTGCCTTACTTGATTTGGGAGCGTCGCGACGCGCCCACCCTGGCGTCGCGATGCGTGACCAAAATTTCAGTTTTAGTTTTATTGATTCCGGTTTTATCCTAAGATATTGGGGGGAACTCTAAGGGTTTCGTATAGGTGTGTAGACACATTGTAAGCCATGTCATAAGCTTAGAAAACAAACATGTATTTCATATACCTTTCTAATTATTACAAGTAAAAATTAATGATTCATTTGATCTTAGAACATTGGTCGGACACTCGAAGATCACCTACACCACATGCCGCACCTGACTTATCGTAGCACTATGAGTCGAGTACTTATTTTATAGTTTTTAATTGTGATTTCTGATATGATTTTGTAGATCATTGATTTACTTGATTTTACTTGATATGATGATTTATTACGAAAGAGATATATGATTTAAGCTTATGATAAAGCTTAGTTTCAGATTAATGTTTTGATGATGAAAATGATTTCAAAGGTATAATTTTATTATTTTAGAGGCATGGGGAAAAACTCACATCAGGTGTAACTTGATATATATATGGAATTAAAGGATATCGGTAACCAATCCAGATACAGATGTGTGCACACGCGATACAGGACTAGAGATGACATATGGCTCTAGATCCTGGGTATTGGGCTAGTGAGATAGCGAGGCCCCTAGACCCGAATTTCAGAGACAGAATGGTGGCATTGTTAGCGCCACTGTTTACTGGCTTAGTATCTTGGGGGACGGTGCGTATAACGCCCCAAGACCACGAGATTATGTACATATAGACTGATGATATTTCTGATGATGATACATATGTTTTCTAAATGTTTTTGCAAAAAGATCTCAAAGGAAAAACTATGGTTTATGTTATAAGAATTCTGAAAGTTATTGAACTGATTATGAGTATTTCTAATACTGTTTATTTTCTAATTTTATAGCTCTATTCACTGGTTCCTTAGGACTTACCCCCCCCCCCCCCCCCCCATTCTCCAACTTTTCTTTGCAGGACTCTGTTACTGGTGAGCCAAAGTTATCTTTGGGACATGGATTTAGGACAAGAGTAGCACTGCAGTTGATCGAAGAAATCACTCACGTAATGCAAGCGCACGTATCGCTCAAGTAGTATAAAATGTATTGATCCCACGAGGACTTAATACCTTAGCTATTAATTTATGACATTAAATATTTGCGAGTATCTAATAGATTAATTGTTGTTTAGATGATGATTTTTGTCTGAAAACAAGTGAATAAAACAGTGCGAAAGTAAATTTAAGGAAAATCCAATATTAAGAAACTATCTAGGATTTTGATTCCTTCCAATATCTTTAAAAGATGCAGTGGTTATCTCATGTTTGTGCAATATATCGGATATTAACATGGAACACGAATTTATGCAAAAGTCTATTCCGATTGTCAGATGTAAATACCCAGTTTAACACAATTAATCATATTCATATGTTAATGAAGTTACATGAATTCATTAAGATTAAGTTCCAATTATGGCTACCTCCGCCGACAGGTATATTCCTATCCTGTAAGGAAATCTATTAAGGGTTATAAATTTATTACAATAATTTCCAAAATTGCCCTCACACATCTAATATCCATCTGATTCACATTATTCATACATCACATCCATGTATTCACACAAAGCATGTTATCAATCAATCTAATCCAATTAATTAATCTTTGATTAGTGAGCATCCAATGTTCAAACAACGATTTGATTTGCGAGTCAAACTCGTTTAATAATAAGTACTCAAAGTACGAATTCTTGAATTATATCAAACTACAATATTAAATCCAATTTAATTTGTATTCAATACTAATTCTTTATTCAATTCCAAATTAAATAATTACACTTTATTAATGAGCCTTTGCGACTTAGATTCTAAATCTAATCTTAACGGGTCTCAAAGCCCAATTAACATTCAATGTCAATTTAATTAAAGTCCAATGGGCTTTCAACTAATTCATAAGGCATGGACTGTGGCAACCAAAGCCCAATAAGGAATCACCCTATGCTAAAAATCAATTTAGGCCCATTAGGCCCCAATTAAATTATAAAGGCCCAATTAATCATATTTGGACTTTATGGAATTTGTTTTAGGCCCAATTGGATCCAACCAATTCTCCTAAACCAAACTTGGCCCAACCAAGCCCATTAAGCCCAAATACAACTTTATTATCCCAATTCCAAATTAAGCCCAATTAATTAAATTCCAATATTCATAATATCACAATTCAATTAACTAAAGTGTATATCCATAATTAATTATTCAAATTAACATTTCCAAAATATCAATTGACATAATTAATCATGCTTTATTATTATCAATTTATGTCCAACACAAATTGAAGCAAAATCAATCCCAACATGCTTCCTAAGCTCTCAGCAATATGGTGATTTTTATATCAATTTTGATTTCAATCCAATTAAATCACAAACTAATATATCCCATGCATTTTAAATATATCCAATTGTCTAAAATTCAAAAATCATCAAGAGCTAGGGTTCCTTCACCATTCGGCCAAGCGTCCAAATTTGGGAAAAATTAATCCAATTAATTTTTCTTCAAATTGATCATGCACAACTCAAAGTTAACATATTATAAGCATGCTCAAACAAACAATTAGAATAAAACATGCTCAAATCAAAAATATCCAAATTAAAGTTAAGAACCCTAAATTCATTTCATGCTCAATTATGGCTCTGATACCATTGTTGGGTTTTCTAGGTCAAACCAAGATCAAATTAAGCAAGAAATCATGTGAATACAACAAAGTAAGAATGCGGAAAATATTCACTTTGATCGGATTTTGGATGCGTTGAATACAAAAATTTGCTTCATGGAAGTTTCGGCCAAGCCCCTTTTGTTGTGCTCCAAGCTCCTCTTTGAATGTTGAATCAATGCTCCAAGCTTTGATCTTTGATTCCAAGCCCATGGATAGGTTTCCCTATCACCTTTGAATGACCCCTTGTGTGTGCTAGCACTTGTGATTTTTGAATCAAAAATCAAAGGAGATGAACCCTAGGTTCACGCCCAAAATGGAGAAAAAGAGAAGGCCATTTGGCCATGGTGAGAAAGAAATATAGAATGAAAATTGTGTGTTGTGTATTTGATTTATAAAATCAAAATACCATTTACCAAATTTCCAAAAAGTTGGTACAAGTCAAGCTTGTGTAAGAAACAAGCAATCTCCAACAACTTACATAAACCAAAAAGTTAGATAAAGTTGACTAGTGATGTGACTTGTGATGTGACATGTGGGCCCCACTTGATTCAAAATACGAGTGGGCCCGCAACACATCCCGGGCTCGGGTTCGCTAATTCCGAAATAACGAATTTTCCGTTGCGACGTAATTAAATCAAATTTAATTAAGTAATTATGCCTAGCAAAATTACTATTCATGTCGCTAGCGAGTTAATTCTAAATTAACTCGTTTGCCCGAATTAAAATCTAATTTTAATTCTGCGTCGAAATCTAATTTCGTATAATATATCGAATATATTATTTTATCGATTAATTCTGAATTAATCGTTCTCTCTCTCTAATAGTGTTTTATCCCATATAAAATCTCTCTGTAATTAATCCTAGATTAATTTTTCCCTCTCTTCTAATTAATCCCAGATTAATTATGTCCGAGTCATACGTCATCGGTGAATCTTCGGGAAGCGACCCATGAGATCCCTGGATATGTTAGCAGTAAATCTGGTCGTCGGACTATCCGAACACGTATGTACATAGTACTACGTTTTTACCGATTTACAAGACATGATTGGCTTCTAGCAAAGCAACGTGCCTACCCAATTCTCCAGAAATATTCTTTTAAGGAATATGTAATCTGTATCAGGCGTAGTATACGTAGTATTGCGTATTGCGATCCAGTATCAGATGTCACATGCAATGCCTGGGGTTGGAATTGTGTCTGCCCCGTACGAAGCATATATCGGATCTCTGGTAACTAGTCTCTATAATCGGATAAGCATGACCTAGTCATATTATCCCGATGACTGCAGTACATAAGAGTACTAGTTTCGTATCCTACGTGACCATCATCTCCATATGACTGGAGTGATACTTCCATCTTGACATCATACCCAATACACTACGATTCTCAATATACTCAGAAGAGGCGTACACGGAACCTGTTAAAGCCCCGGACAACGAAAACCAAAGTATATTGATTGTCGCAAGTATTAGCGATGTAAGTCTCAGGTTAAGACCAAATACACCTACCCTAAATCGGACTTCCATAGACACATAGTCATACTACCAATGGAATTCCGAGGGGTCTATCCAGAGCGAAGCTGTTTCCGTACCATCGGTAAACACAACCTCTTATCACACTTGCATAAGTATCCATACTTAAATATATGAGAACTATGTCGTTATGATCCCACAATGCGCACAAGTGCAATACTAGTCTATTCTGCATTATCGATGTCCAATCTCGATAATACTACGACTAGGGATATTTTAATGATTAAACCTTAGTGGATTAATATTGTCTCATATCTTATTAATCCGGAACTAATCATATGGACTTTTATCATTTATGTATCTTGATAATCCAATTACAAATGATAAAAGAGCAATTTCCTTTGTCACATAGTTAATTTGTACAACAACACCATGTTCTGTACAAATAGTGATGCTATGGGTCATAATTGTCCAACATGCCGTTGTCTCAAAGTATTTGGATTTGATTTCTAAATACATAGACAACTCAGTATCTATAGCACAATACTGATATAGAATCTGAGTCATATTGATGTGGAATTTGGATTCTACAAAATATGAATGATGCTGGCTTAGGAAAACGATTGGGTTTGTTTGACAGACTCGATTTGTTAAAGCATGCTTATTTGTTCATGCCTACCTCTTGAGTGCTGGTGAGCTCTTGAGGGCCATGAGTATGCGATACGCATTGAGATGTGTATAGGATATCATAGATTGGCACTAGAGCAAGTGGGGGAAATTGTTATGGTTGGTGCTTGGAGTGCCAATCCGGATCGTATTTATGTCCGATTCATAAATACGAGCGATTCAATTTTCCATAATATTACCAATTTAATGGTAGCACATTTGTCTTTTATACGCTTATTCGATCTAATTGCGATTAGATATCTGATTACGATTAGATCGAAACTGAATCTGATTCAGTGATAAGTGTATATTAGACAAAGACCCTATAATTTACAGTATAGTTCGCAGTTGCAACGTAGTTTGTAATTGACATTGGGAAGCGTACTATTAGTTGTATATCATTAAATAAAGTTCCTGGTCAAGATTTACTGACACGAGTCGGTTAGTAAAATCTGCTAAGACCAGTACATGTCGTATATCGTGACTTGGTCCGATGGTTTATCCCAGTGAGACATGAGTCTCGGGAGACTCGTATAGACATGTAGGTGTTTATTTGATAAGATATTGAACGACTCACTGAAGGTTTCCTAATAGATGGTGCATCAACGTCAATAAGAACCTTCTCGAGTTGAGCAAGCATATTGGTCCTTCGACTTGAGATACACCATGGATATATGAGCTATCCTCCACACTTTAATGGCAGTCACGTCAACGATCTAGCCATGATCAGACCTCCGCCTGTTTGTTGGGTGTGGACTGATGCTCATGATATTCTGTATGTATCAAGATAGGATCCGTCAGTCCTGTGTACAGGGCATAGGCATCTAGCACATGTTTACGATCTAGTAAATCCATGGCCGTGGTATAACGTCGGAAATCAGTTCTGAGTGTTATTTCGTGATCATAAATTGAAAGTCGACTGTATTATACCGAACGGATTTGACGTTCTGATCTATATCCCAAGTATAATACGGATAGCCTGTGACAGAGGGATTATATGTATGATATGACCTCGACATGCATAGTTTAGCGAGATTATCTGTGGTCGTCATAATCTATGAGTGGGTGGATTATGGACACGAAATTGGATTTCGTGACGGATAGACCTAAACTTATAGAGTCCCACAATACGAAGTGTACTCGTTGAGCACTTGGGCAACGCGATATGAATAATACAGATTATTCATAATACTTCACCGGATTAAGTGAGTTAATTCGGATCGTGTAATGGTTAAACGATAACACATGCATTAGGGGATTTTGTCCGCTAATAATTATTGTGTATTTGTATTTGATACATAATATGATTAGATACACATTAATTATTCGTCAAATAAGATTTTGACACATGCCATTAATATATGTATTTATTATTTATTGTTAATAAAAAATACATATATATATTAATTACATTAATTAATTATTTGGATATTTAATTGTTAAATATTTAAATTATTAATTAATAATCTTTTTCCATTAATGTGATGGAATTTGTCTAGTTATTATTGGTGCACATGGCATGGCTTTAATTACACTTTATTATGTCCTAATTTGATTGGCTAATATAAAGTGTAAATGATTATTTAATTTGATTAAATTTTGAATGACAAAAATACCCTCAAGCCTCCAAATTTCGTCCATATATAAAGAAGAAAGAGAAATTGTTTTTCCATCTTCTTCACCTCTCCACTTTGCCGTGAGTTTCACCAAAAATGGGTTTCAAGTTCATTTGATTAATCCATGAAGATTTGAAGCAAAAATCAAAGAAAAAAGTCTAAGGATTTGGGGATTTAAGGTAAGTCTTCAAAACCCTAAGCTTAGAAATTAGATTTCTTGTTTCTTGATGACTTAGAAATGTTCTAGGGTTTACTTCAAATCTGAAAAATTAGGGCTTTTTGGTTTGGTGGATGGATTGGAAGTTTGTAGGCATATGTGAAGTAGTTTTGGAATGAATTATTGTAATTAAGTTCCAATTTATTCAATTGTTGAAGAGTTGTCATTCTAGAGTTGTTGATCCACTCTAAGATAGCCTAGAATTATTCTAGAGTTGTTCATGTGTGGTGGGACTCAATTGGTGTGGAGATTAACTGATTTAGTCTTGAAATTTTGGATTTAAAGCATGAAAAATTAGAAATTTCGGTTTCCTGATCAGATTATGTAAAACTGAAAATTCTGGGATGTATTGATGTGTTATGAATGTATTGGATGTATTTTGGGAGTTGGCCACAATTGCCGGAAAGTGTTTCCGACTTGAAATAAGCGAAAACGGCCAAAAACGGCGTTACCGAGTGGATTTTGAGCCAATCAGGTGACGGCTGTCCAAACAGTGAATCTGTCACTGTTTGGGCAGCCCATGAACTGCCCAACACTATTGGAGCTGACCTGGGCAGTTTCCATAAGTGTCGGGTGGTCGGTTCGATCAAAAATACATTTTGTGTTATTTTGCGGAAAAAAACGATTTTCGTAAAAGTTTCGCAAATTTTCAACTTTATTTATGTTAATATTTGATATTAAATAAATAGGTTTATGTGAAATATGAATAAATTATCCATATTAGATACTGAATAATTTATTCGATAATTTGAAAAACTTTTAAATTATGATTTTGCCCGGACTCGCGCTTCCACTGCGCCCATCGCCCAAAACCCCAACAGTTTTGACAATTTTTTTTTTTTTTTTTTTTTTTTTTTGAAAATGACTTTAATAATTACACATAAAATACTTGCAGATGTTTTATCAATTTCGGTCATAAAAACTTCAGAATTCAAAATTATTATGAACGTCAAAGTTGTTGATCTTTGAGTCTTCTTTAATCTGGAACTTTAATCACCTCAATCCGATATCGGAGAAGAAATTTATGGCCAAAATACGAAAATTATGCAAAGTTGAAATTTCCAAAATTGTACTTCGTTAGAACGTCATTTCAAGTTTCCAACCTCCAAAATTCAAATGTCAAGTCCAGTTTTTGCCCTTATTTGTTCCACATTTCGTCCTGAATGATTTCATTAAGTCCCGATTTTATTTTATTTGTAAAATAAACAAAAATACATCAAAACGTTCATAAAACCCAAGAAATCATACAAAATATTAGGTCGAAAAGGCGGTAAATAATGATATATTTTCCGCTCATCAATAATATTGACATTTCATTCGTGTACTATTGCTCATCTGAATTTCATAACATTAACATGCAAATTTGGACATTAACATGAAAAGTATGGTATTAAACAGGAAAATGGTGTATTAACTTGAAAATTTAGGCATTAAATATGAAATTTATGGCATTAAACGTAAAAAATATAAAAATTATTTCCTTATAAGCATTAGCTTGAAATTATTGCATTAAACTTGGAATTAAGGCATCAAACATGAAAATTATAAATGTATTCCTCTATATAGCATTAGCATGAATATTTGGATATTAAATATGAAAATATGACATTAAATATGAAAATTATGACATTAAACATGCAAAATCAGAAACATAAAATTTTATTAGTATTGATATGAAATTTAGGGCAATAAACATGAATATATGACATTGAACATGAAAGGTATTTTCACATGTGACATAAGATTTTGACATTCATACGTGTCCTATTGTTCACTTGAAATTTCATAACATTAACATGCAAATTTAGATAATAAACATGGAAAAAACATGAATATAGTTTAAATTAATATGAAAATTTAGACATTAAATATGAAAATAAGATATTAAATATGATTTTATATTGATTTGACATATTTATTTTATTTAATTATTTTACTAATATTATATTATTTTAGTAATTCCATTTTAATATAATTTTTAAGCAACCAACCGGTCATTTTTAGGTGAACTAAATTGATTGGGTGCCAAATCGCAGTCAACCATAAGAGACGTCCTTCTCTGATATTGGTTCTTTGCCCAAGAATTATTAAATATGTGATGTGACCTAATAACACCATGTACATGAAAATGAAATTATGTGAGTGGGACTCATTGTCACTCGAAATAGATGGAAGGACAAACAATAGCCACATGTTTGATTCCCAAGTTGTGTTTTAGTTGATTTAGAATTTGTAAGTCTCAAATTACGTCTCGGTTGATTTCTGGACAGTATTATAATTGTATGTATCTAGAATCTCAATTGATAGCATATTATAATATATATAGTTTGCAATAATTCAAAAAAAAAAAAAACAATAGCCACATGTACATGGAAAGCAAAAAGATTTGCTTAGATTTTCTCATAGAAATGTATCATTAATTTGTAATCTAAAATTTTGACATGATTTTTTGCCTCATTTGTTTTATCATGGGTGATGTTAACGATTTAAGATTTTTTTTAAGAATTTATTTTAAGAAAATTTTGATATTATTTTTTATAGGAAATAAAAATATTATCAAAATATTAACTATTTTTTCTCTTTTCCATATCAAAATTTTACTAAAATAAATTCTTAATGAATGTCGTAAAGATACTCGTTAGGGTTTCCTTTTTATTAAATCGGTGTCGTTGTATTATTATAATTATTATTTTTAATGGACAATAGAGATGAAAGTGTGTCTTTTTTTTTCTTTTTTTTTTCTTTTTTTTTATTTTATTTTTTACGTTTCTAGTTGGTTTAATTAATAAAATCTCTTGTGATGTATAAGATGACGTTTGAAATTTACTCACAGGAGTGAGAGAGAATTTAGTTATCATTTTTCTACTAATTAAAAAAATATATTATATTGTCTCTCATTTTCTTCAAAACACATGACAAATTTTAAAAGAAATAGAATATTTTTACTTTTATATGAGATTATATTAGATTTTTTTTTATTATAATAGATTTTTTTAATTTCAATGAGAGATTTTATTATATTTTATTATTGTAACAAGCTTATTAGTTTAATTATGTAATTTAATATAAAATAAATTATTTTAATAAGCGGCCACATGGCGAGATGAAGATATATACTTAAAGATATTTAATTAATATATATATATATAGTGAGATACCAATAAGAATATCCATATTTTAATAAAATGAGGACCGAATTAAAAAAAAATAGAAACATGAACTCTCATACACTATAAGATTTAAAAAATATATATATTATATTGGATTGTGTATGTTTATTATCTTTCAATTTGGTTGAAGATTCTTATATATATATATATATATATATATATATATATATATATATATATATATAAACCCGAAATCGAAATTTGAGTATGAAAACCCGAGCTGGTCAAGTTGGGTCGGCAAAAAAAAAGAATTTTTTTAATGTATTAATTATTTTGAGATATAAATATTAACTATTTTATATCCCGAAACTTGTCATACATACAAATTTTCAAAATAAAAAAGTAAGAAACAAGTGAAATAATAGTAAAATTTATAAAATTTTAGAAAACTATTAAAAAAAATTCAGGTTGGGTCGGATCGGGTCAAACCGAAATTGAATTATTTTTTTTTACAACCCACGCAGGTCGGGTCGAGTTACGTTGGGTCGGGTCTGAATCTGATCCTTACAATCTGAATTTTGTCCAGATATGTTAAATGATAATTCAAAATTGTGTCAAATTAACGTCCGGATTTTGTCCGCCATCCTGACCGGAGGATTCATACACATATATATGTATGTATGTGTATATATGAAAAATTGTGTTAAATCTCTCTCTTATCTCCAAAACGAAATTGATGTGACTCAAGACTTGTGTGAATTTCTGGATTCATGAAAGAACAAAGAAGGCTCCTTTAAATTGATGTGTCATTTTGGGAATTATCTAAAAAAAAATTGGCCCGCTTTGGTCTTTGCGTCTAGGTTTGTGCCGGTAGGAAACAGTGAGTTAGAATACTTAATAAAATTATAGAGTATTACAATAAATTAAAAAGCAATTTATAACAAAAGTTAAAACAAAATTTTAGTGAAATTTGAGTCATGTGTTGCACACAATCTCCTTAAAATAGATTCACCGTCCACCGTTGTGCTTGGGATAAATTGGAATCTATTTCCCCGATTAAAATGGAAAGTAATAGTTTCTGTGCACCTACGAACCACCACAACGAACATATATAATGTTCGAACTTGATTAGGATAAAATCATAGCAAAGAACAACCAACACTGCAAATTTAGACAATGACAAAAACATCCACTGTAATGACTACTGGAACAAACAACACTACCACTAGAATGAACAACAAAGCCATCAGAATTGTGACTGGAACGGACAAAACAGCCACTGGAACGCCTAATACAGTGACTGACTGAGCAACTATGAGTTTTCGAATTTGTTTTGATTTTTTTCCCAACAAACTAATTGGTTCTCTTTGATTTAAATAAACAAGATACATTTCTCATTCCATAACTGCAGGGATTAAAATGACTTTAAATTCAGACTTAGTTTTGAATTTAATATCAAAATTATGACTGTTGTTTTACAACAAATGAAATGTCGTGAAAAATTAAAGGAATTTATTGCAAAAATGAGGCTTACGCGAGCCTAGATCGATATGGGCCACATTCGTGTACGCAGGATGTGCGAGCGCACATTAGATCAATGCCAACCAACCCCAAATCAGGTTGTGATTTGCACCTCTTACAAACGCACGTATAGGGAGACCCTATATCCAAAAGTTCTTACTACCCTATAAACTAGTACCTATATATAATAGATGTGGAATTATTTAAATATTCTTTATTTTCCCTTCTCAATGGGTGAACTTTCTGAGAAAAATTATCATTCACAAAAGTATCATTCTGAACGTATCAATATACCATTTTGAACGTATCAATATATCATTTTGAACTGCTCATGGACGAGAATCTGAAATTCTCAAGACCTCATCATTTCCATAAGTGGGACTCAGATTAGGATGCTCAAGACCTCATCATTTTGAATGTATCATACCATTCTGAAGTATCCGGACCGCAGTTAAGGTTTCGAAATGAGAAGATATTGGAAAATAAGAATTTAAGTGTTAAAATTAGCTCGAAATAATTTAAACAGAGACTCGTTGCATTGAAAACTACTAAATTTGAAAGAACCGTTTACGTAATTTGCTTATATTATTTTTACTAAGAAGGTTTGTTGTTCATCTAAAAAAAATAGCAAATGAACTTTGATTGGGATTATTCTTGAATCGTGAACTTGTTTTTCCGAAACGAACAACTTTTGTGTTGAGCACTTTTTGAAATTCACAACATAAGTATAACGACCGGTAGTTTTTACTACTGTATACAACTTTATTGTTACTAAAGGAACGAAGACACATAAAATAAATTATTTTGAGACTCAAATATACTCATGGAATGACTTTGGGGACAATTGGTAAATTTCTCGAAGTCTTGGGATGAGACTGTACAGTATTCCCTTTGGACAGTCCGTGATATTTGGGGCGTAATTTTTTCATATTAACTCTGAGTTTTATGAATTTTATATCATCGGAAATCTGAGATCGAGATCTACAATTTTTACGTTGAATATTTTTCCAAATTCGGACCAGAGATAGGTCCAAAATGTAAGTCAAAAATTCAGTGAATAGTAATTTCAGACCCAAATACAAAAATCTCAAATTTTCTCCAAACTTCCACACTCTTCTCCAACCTTCCAAATATCAAATGACGTACCCCACTATATAAAGAGTTCACAACCGTAGAACTGGAAATTCTCGAAGTGAAGTTGTGTGATGGCTATTAACTTGATTTATACCAACAGCGGAACAGTTTAAGAATATGGGTCACTGGTTCTCCAAGTAATACCGATTGTCATTCACTAGGAAAGATTCAAGGCGAAAGCTATATATTACGATGCAGTTTTATTCTAGGAAACTATCTTAAGTGTCTGCATTAATATTAGAGAATTTTGGGGGATTGTAGGAAATTCTCTTAATATTTATAAGTGTAAGAGAGGCATGTCCCTTAAAAAATGTCTTATGAAAGAATGTAAATCTAGACTTAAAATGGTATTAGAAATGAGTATAACATTTAGGAGGGCTACATCTAAAATCAAAGGGTGCCCGCAAAAGCATCCATGCCTATAAAAAGGGGACATTTGGATTCATTTTATTCATTCAATTAACAACATACTTACATACTTAAGTTTAGAGTTTGAGAGTTTCTACCATTTTTAAAGTTCTAGTTTTTGAAGAAATAAGTGTCTTTTCTACAAGAACCAACTAAGTTATCCTGGTAAAACATTAGTCACAAGAAATCTGTAGAACACCGAGACGAGACTAATACTTTCTTAAGGGCAGAGACATCTTGGTTTGGTTTAAGTTTTTCATCTTCTTTAATAACTTACATGTTTTTCTAAATCTCCGTATTTATATTTTATTGAATATATGATAATAAAAATTTGATAATATGATACATGTTGAAATTGATTAATATCATATCTGCCTAATAGAACCCAAAAAAAAAAAAAAAAAATCACCCTAATTGTTCATAAAAAAAAAAATTAATTACAATGACACAGCGGCATCAATTTAATGAAATAAAAGAAGTAAAAAATCATGTCAAAATTTTGGATGCAAATTAATGATACATTTCTATAAGAAAATCTACCAAATCTTTGTGGCTATTGTGCCTTCCATGTACGTGTGCCAATTGTGCGTCCTTCTATATATTTCATCCTGAAGTAACGAGTCACACTCGGTGTTCTTAAAATTAGATAAGATCTGATTGGGTCAGCGGATTGAATCGATCGAATGGGGAATCAAGTGTGAGTTTGGTTCGACTAAATGTTAAAAATTGATAATTTTTTTTTTAATTTTTAAAACAAAAAATTAAAACTTAATATTTTTTATAATTTAAAATTAAATAAAACTTTTTTATGATATCAGTTGATTTTGTTAGTTTTTTCGAAACGGTTCAATCGATCAAAATAGTAACTTATTAAATTTTTTAGATTATCGATTCAATTATCGATTACGGATCCGATTTTGAAATCAGTGATTATACTCACATCGCATTGTCTAGTCATGTACCTAATATCATTTTCAATTCCTACGTTGTTTTAATAATTCTCTAGGTGATTGATAAGATTGATAGTATATCTGTTTGTGTGGATATGGATCTTTTATACTGGAGAGAAAGAAACAAATTGAAATTATTATTTTGCAATCCCTTTGCCAAGCCATCAGAAGACCAGCGAAGCCTCGAAATAAAAGACAATACAAAACATAACACTTGTGTACAACCTCCATAACATTACTTTTATTTCTATAAAACACTTTATAATTAATAAAAATAATAGACACACATATATTTATCTCAAAAATAATTACACCTCTCTCATTGTAACTATAATAAAATATGTGTAATTATTTTCGGAATATATATATATATATATATATATCACTTCTCTTTAATTAATGGAGGTGCCTTAATTTAGCTACTCATTGTACTTGGCCATAAGTGTAAGAGCATTCTTCTTATGCATGGAAATTCCAGGTAGAACATTAAAGTCCAAATCCTGAATCTTCAATCCAGAAGGCATTTCCCAATCAAATTTGTAAAGAATATTAGCAAGTGCGAGATCCACAGTGGCAATTCCCATAAATAATCCAGGACAACTTCTTCGGCCGGCACCAAATGGTATCAACTCATAGTGTTGACCTTTAAAGTCAATAGGACTATCAATGAATCTCTCAGGATAAAATTCCTCAGGATTCTCCCAAGCTTCAGGATCTCTTCCGATCGCCCATGCATTTACAAACACAAGTGTCTTAGCTGGTATTTCATACCCATTTATGATGGAGCTTTCAGTTGTTTCTCTTGGGATTAATAATGGAACTGTCGGTTGTAATCTCATCGTCTCCTTCACCACAGCTTTAAGATAAGGCAGTTTTTGAACATCATCTTCATCCACAAACCCTTTGTTGCCAATCAAGCATCTGATTTCTTCTTGAACTTTTTTCATTGCTTTAGGATGCTTCATTAGATAGGTCATGGCCCAAACCACAGTTGCTGCACTCGTGTCTGTTCCAGCAACGAAAACATTCTGCAAAACGAAACAAACACCAATAGTCAATATCTATAAAATAGAGCCTCCAAAAATAAAAAATAAAAAACTGAACGCAGTCTTATAGCTATATATATATTTTTTTAACAAATAGACTATTTTTAGGGTTCAAATATGTGATTAAATAGATAATAAGTTATATAATATCGCATATCACTAACTAGGATCTTGAATTAGTATATAAGTCATGGGCCTCCTAACCTAATAGATGTATTTTAGATTGCAATGCACAATAGCAAATTCATGATGGTTCATGTGCCCAAAACGAACAATATCTACTCAATTAGTGGGCATGGATCCCACATTGCTAGCGAGAAGGATCCTAAACTAATATACAAGTCATGAGTTCTCCTAATCTAATAGCGTGTTTTGGATTGCAAAGCCCAATAACAAATTCGTGAAGGGCTGTGTACACAAAGTGAATAATATCTATTAGATTAGTGAGCCTTAGTGCTACAAGATTTGATTAGTGAACCTTACTTTTATTTTTATTTTAAAAAAAAAAAGACTATTTTCAAGATTTGAACTCATGATTAAGTGGGTACCAGGATAACACTTGAGGATAGACATGTTAGGCCTCACGTTAATCAAAATTAATTAAATATACAGATAAAATAATTAAAAGTAACTAACCATGAGCACCGCCTTGATGTGATCAGAAGATAGATCAAATTTGAATCCACCATCTTTTCGTATATGAAGCAAAACATCAATTATATCCTCATGTTGATCAAGTTTTGTTCTCTTTGGATCTAAATGCTCCTCGATGAGTTCTTCATAAAATCTATCAAATTCTTGGAAGTTAGTTTCCAAGCGACGTATCATTCCTGTGAGTTTATCAAGCCACCCCATGTGAGGAAAATAATCTGTAACAAAGAAGCTGACAAACAAGGCTTCAGTTTCATTAAGCAATCCATGAAACCTGCTTCTTTCAATTGCTTCATCTTCATACCTCTTCCCAAAACCAAGTCTACAAGTAATGGTGCTAGTAAGAGACATCATTATCTCACTTAAGTTTACAGGTTTCAAAGCTGCAGCTGATTTTGAAACCTTCTCAATCATTCTAGAAACTTCATCTTCTCTGATGGGTCTAAAATTCTGTACCCTATTGGAGTTAAAAAGATGAACCACACAAATTTTTCTTATCTCTTTCCAATACTCATCATGGGGTGAAAAAGCCAAATCCAAGCCATTGTAAGAAAGCTTTTGTTGGCCTAGCAAGGCTGGCCTGCTACAAAATTGAAGGTCATGGGTTTTCAATATCTCTTTAGCCATTTTTGCTGAGGAAACTACTAGGGTTGGCACAAAACCTAGACGCAGTGACATGAGGGGGCCATATTTTTTAGATAGTTCCCAAAATGACACTTGAGGCTTTGATACATCAAACTGGTGTAAGTTGCCAATGAAGGGAAGACCCTGGGGACCTGGTGGTAATTTGATATTTGTTTTTGTTCTCTGTCTTTGGCAAATGAAGAAGAGGACGATTGGGAGACACAGAAGGAAGATGATGATAAGGGATGCCATTATCTTGCTTTGCCAAACGAGAACCTCTCTATAAATAAGGAAATAAAATGATAATCATAATTCTTTGGTATAAGAGAAGTATGAGTAAAATGATTTTATTATTGTATTAAAAATAATTATTAGTTATTTAGAATAATTTTTTAGTATTATTGTTATATGAGTAATGAGGTACTACCAATTAATAATTATATAATATAGAAGTTGTGTTGGAGGTATTTTCAAGCTCCAGGGGGGTTGAACAGTGCGATGAAAACCAGCCATCAACAGACAATAACGGAAATGTATTGTTCTCGGGATTCAACCTTCCTTCAGCAGTGAATTTGTTTAGTTATGACGACAACCAAAAGTAAACTTTGGCAGACAGAGGTAAAACACCCAGATCGATACAGAGAGTTAACGTGGTTCAGCGGATTGGATTCAACCTACGTCCACGGGCACAAAACGGATGACGTTTAATTACTGCAATAGGCTCAGCCGACCTGTTTTGGCAGTTAACTTAGCTGTTTTTGTTTATAGGATAGTCCTCTCTAGTTATTTTAGTAATTTGCTTGCTCATTAATCTAGGAAAAAAACCCAGAACAATTCCTCTGATTTGTCTCCAAATAAAAAGTGTAGGAAAGCCCGAAGTAATGGAGCTCGATGTGGAGAGCAGACCTCATTGGATACAACCGATCAGAAAATATTTGGAAACATGAGAGGTACCAGAGGAAAGAAAAGAGGCCAGAAAACTAAAATATAAAAGTAACAGGTTTTGCTTGATTGAAGGAATACTGTACCGAAGGGGTTATACGGTACCACTCCTGAGGTGCCTAGCAAATGAGGAAGCTGATTATGTGCTCCGGGAGATTCATGCAGGGATTTGCGGGAGCCATCCTGGGGGACAATCAATTTTCTTTAAAGCTTTAAGGCAAGGTTTTTACTGGCCAACCATGCATCAAGACGGAATGAGAATAGCCCAGAAGTGTGACGGATGTCAAAAAAATGCCAACATCCACCACCTTCCAGCAGAACAATTGACTACATTGTCCAGCCCATGGCCATTCTCTCAGTGGGGCCTGGATATTATTGGACCAATGTCAAAGAGACGGGGACAGGCGAAATACGCTATTGTGGCCATAGATTATTTCACTAAGTGGGTAGAAGCCGAACCTTTGTCCGCAATCACGGAGAATAAAGCAACTGAATTTGTGAAGAAGAATATTATTTGCAGGTTTGGGATCCCCCGAGCCATCATCACAGATTAAAGGAAGCAGTTCAACAGCAAAGGCTTAAGGAAGCTCTGTGAAGATCTCCAGATTGCCTTAAGATTCGCTTCACCTGCTCACCCCAAGTCCAATGGGAAGGTCGAAGCTGCTAACAAAGTTATCAAAGCCAATCTCAAGGCTCGGCTCGGAGTTTGTAAGGGGTTATAGGTCGAAGAGTTGCCAGAGGTATTGTGGGCGCTTCGGACAACCTGTAAAGACTCCACGGGAGAGACTTCATTCTACCTGTCTTATGGGTTTGAGGTAGTCATTCCGGCAGAGATTAGGATGATTACCCACAGGGTTCAGTATTTTGAAGATGGGCAAAATGAGGAGCTCATCAGAAATCATCTTGACCTAATTGAAGAAAAACAGGAAAGGTCGGCTATGAAGACTGCAATCTATCGGCAAAGAATGGCCCGATTCTACAACAAGAAAGTAAGAACCCGATCTTTCCTTCCGGGCGACCTAGTTTTAAGAAGGGTGACTCTGAATACTCGCAGGCCGGAGGAAGGTTCGTTGGGGGCCAAATGGGAAGGGTCGTATAAGGTTGTGGAAATTGTGATGCCAGGAGCTTATCTTTTTGGAACAACTAGACGGCACCCGACTAAAAAAGCCTTGGAACGTTAAAATGCTGAAGAAGTATTTTCAATAAGTATCTCTTTCTCGAGCAGAAAGGCCCGATGATCAAACCAAGGCTTTATAAAAAAAAAACAAGAACTTAGCTACAGAGCCTCTCTTAAAATGACCCACATAGAGTTGTAAGAAATAGCAGTATGTCATACGAATATGAATAAAACTTTCACTCTTAAATTAAGAAGCTTGTTTATTCTTTACCTGTTTTTTAATTAAATGTGAGAGATATATTCAATATTCTGAGGACATACTCGATGCAAAGGTAATGATTTGCGATCAGAAATGGCACCCAACCCGTGGCATGCCAAACACTGGCGTTATTATCAAACCCCCGGGTAAAGTGCGCTGACCTGACTCTCTTCATTTTAAGTGGGAATTATTTCAAGGGATGAAGTGCATGGGGGAGCTCGTGAACCCCTCGTGGCAATATCAAACTCCCGAGGTCGGAGCGTAACTTCCTCATGACTTGCATTTTGAAGGGACAATTCGAAAAGGCAATCGCGGGGAGGGAGTGCCCTTGTGAAGCAATTTGCCCAGCCAAGTCAGCAGTATCACCCCGGGATGGCGACTGCGGGGAGGGAATTCCCCCGTGAAAGATTCTGCTTGACCGATTTAGGGGAGGCGACTGCTGGGAGCGTGTTTCCGTAGGTTTAGCTTGACCAATTGGATCAAAGAGAAGCATAGCACGGGGAGGTTTTTTGCCCTTGTGGCGTTTGCAGGCTCTAGAGCCACTCAAGCATAAGGAGGTGTTTTTTCCCTTAGGGTCTCGGTCGCTCACTGATCCATATCTCGGCTCGTCGAGATGCCGAATTGTAAGATTCGGGATTGTGTTTTGGAAGCTTCGGGCAGGACGCTGTTTCGAGGCATCCGTGTTGTTATTTTTACTCGTGAAATTTCTCGTTTGGGGTATGTGCTAAGTGTTGGATAATTATGACCCATAGCATCACTATTTGTACAGATCATGGTGTTGTTGTACAAATTAACTATGTGACAAAGGAGATTGCTCTCTTATCATTTGTGATTAGATCACCAAGATATATAAATGATAGGAGGTCCATATGATTTGTTCCTAGATTGAGAATGATATGAGACAGTATCAGTCCACGAAGGATAAATCATTAAATATCCCTAGTCAGAGTATTATCGAGATTGGACATCGATAATGCGTAAAAGACTAGTATTACACTTGTGCGCGTTGTGAGGGCATAATGACATAGTTCTCATATATTTGGGTATAGGATACTCATGCAAGTGTAATATGAGGTTGTGTTTTACCGATGGTACGGGAAACAGCTTCGCTCTGGATAGACCCCCTCGGAATTCCATTGGTAGTATGACTATGTGTCTATGGAAGTCCGAAATCAAGGTAGGTGTATTTGGTCTTAACTTGAGACTTGCACCGCTAATACTTGCGACAATCAATATACTTTGGTTTTGGTCGTCCAGGGCTTTAACAGGTTCTGTGTACGCCTTTGCTGGGTATATTGAGAATCGTAGTGTATTGGGTGTGATGTCAAGACGGAAGTATCACTCCAGTCATAGTGGAGATGATGTCACGTAGGATACGGTACTAGTACTCTTAAGAACTGCAGTCATCGGGATATTATGACTAGGTCATGTATATCCGATTATAGAGACTAATTACCAGACATCTGACATGTGTTTCGTACGGGCAGATACAATTCCAGCCTCAGGCCTAGCACGTGACATCTGATACTAGATCGAAATACGCAATACTACATATATTACGCCTGATATAGATCGCTTATTCCTATAAGCATATTTCTGGAGAATTGGGTAGGCATGGCGCTTTGCTAGAAGCCAACCTTGTCTTGTAAATCGGTAAAACGTAGTACTTGGTACTTACGTGTTCGGATAGTCCGACAACCGTATTTACTGCCAACATATCCGGGGATCTCATGGGTTGCTTCCCGAAGATTCACCGATGACGTATGACTCACACTTTATTAATCTGGGATTAATTGGATGAGAGAGAAAATTAATCTGGGATTAATTGCGGAGATATTTTATCTGGGATAAAACATCATTTAAATAGAGATAACGATTAATTTGGAATTAATCGATAAAATTAATAAATTCAATATATTAAATGAAATTAGATTTCGACGCGGAATTGAAATTAGATTTTAATTCGGGCGAACGAGTTAATTTAGAATTAATTCGTTAGCGACGTGAATAGTGATTTCGCTAGGCATAATCATTTAATTACGTCGCAACGGAAAATTCGTTAATTTGGAATTAGCGAACCCGAGCCCGAGAGTGTTTGCGAGCGCATTCGCATTTCGAATTCGAGTGCGGCACGCAAGTCACTTCAAGCATCAAATCGCTAGTCACATCAAGCGTCAAATCATTAGTCACTTTGAGTGATGTGACAACATGTCACTTTATTGATTGATTGATGTAAATAGTGATGTGGTGGTTGGCTAGCCATTATTGTTTGACTTTTTGAAAGCAAATAAATTGGAAAATTAATTTATTAATTGATTTAGTGTATTAGGTACACAACTCTTCTCACCAACCAATCGCTCTCTCTCTCTTTTTCCCTCCACTCTCTCTCACGGTCTTAGACCGTTTTTCACCTTCTGTTTTCTGGTTTCTGCCGAGAACAAGGAGGAGAAAAATTGATGATTTGTGGCAAGATCATCAAGTGCTAGCACACTTTTGGAGACATACAAAGGTGATAGGGAACTCACTTCATGAGCAAGGAATCAACACAAGCTTGGAGCTTGCATGGAGGACCACCAATGGCTGATCCTTGGAGGAGGAAAATATGCCACTACCGAGCTTGGAGGAGACAGAAAATGAGTTTTGTTTATCACCGCATCGACTCAACCAATCATTGTGAGTATTCTGCAACTCCGTGAATGTATTCACTTTGTATTTTCATTGCTTGATATGATCTTGGGATGCTTAGTCAATTCCAACACTAAGTCACCCCCGCCTTTTACCAATTTTATTCTGAATTTTTGTTTTGATTTTTCGCTGGTCTGGTAAGGGGACTTTCGCGCCGGAATCGGTAGAGCCTCGAAGGTTGATTTATTTCACTTCTGTATAAGTCTTGGAGATTGTTCGGCTCGGGGCTGGATTCATTCCGCCGAGGCTTCATGGTTTGTTCGGCTTGGGGCTGGATTCATTCCGCCAAGGCCTCATGTGTGCCATCAGCTCGGGGCTGGATTCGTTCCGCCGAGGCTTCATGGTTTATTCGGCTCGGGGCTGGATTCATTCCGTCGAGGCCTCTGTGTGTTCCATCGGCTCGAGGCTGGATTCATTCCGCCGAGACGTGAGTGTTTATCTCAGTTCGGGGTCGGGTTACGTCCCACCGAGTCAAGTTTATGGTCTGTGGACGTAATATTCCCCCAAAGCCAAGTGTTTATCTCAGCTCGGGGTCGGGTTACGTCCCACCGAGTCAAGTTTGTGGTCAGATGACGTAATATTCCCCCAAAGCCAAGTGTTTATCTCAGCTCGGGGTCGGGTTACGTCCCACCAAGTCAAGTTTGTGGTATGGGGACGTAGTATTCCCCCAAAGGCAAGTGTTTATCTCAGCTCGGGGTCGGGTTACGTCCCACCGAGTCAAGTTTGTAGTCTGGGGACGTAATATTCCCCCAGAGCCAAGTGTTAATCTCAGCTCGGGGTCGGGTTATGTCCCCTCGAGTCAATTTTGAGGTCTGGGGACGTAATATTCCCCCAGAGCCAAGTGTTTATCTCAGCTCGGGGTCTGGTTGTGTCGCGCCAAGACAGCCTTTGGTCTAGAGACATAATGTTGCCCCCATGCCAGACTTCTTCTCTCATTTCGAGGTCGGTCTATGTGGCTCCAAATCCGTCTCCACGGTCATCAGACCTCGATTGATTTCAGAATGCAATCAGAATCGATTTTTGAAATCCATAGGTGCAATAAGACATGCATTAACAAAGCATGTTTCGTTCAAAATTTACATGGGGCCTCATACGGGTCATCCCCTATTCTTTAGCCCGCACATGGGCGTTTTTTTCTTCTTCAACAGGTTAAGATGGCGGATAATTGGGCCCAGCTTCAGGGAGAGTAAAAGCGGCTTCCACATGACCAGTAGGAGGAATCTCGACAGTTACAACTTCGGAAGCAATACCCTCTGGTTGGTTTGCCTCAAGCCTGGGAGATGCTGGAATAGCTGAAATAGGATCGGGATTCAAGATTTCTTCTAGAGGAGGAGGCAGCCATTTCAGAAGCTCTTCCCGGGAGATCTCCTCCCTGCAGAATTGGATGGCATCATGTATTAGTCCCATATCCAGATTAGGCATCACCAGCGGGATAATGTCGGCACAGTCCCCAACTCCCTCTAGTCTAATTGCCTCATACTCTTCACCAAGTTAAGCCTCTTTATTTCTCATCTCCTCGTCTTTGGCCCTCAGTTTGGATTCGAGGCTGCATATGTCCACTTGCAGGATCCTAATATCAGCCCGAGCAGTCTCCAAATCTTTCTTCGCAGCCTTGGTATTCTTTCTTTCCACAAAAGCCGCAGACTTGAGAGCTCTATTGTTTGACTGGGCTTCAGCGGAGGCCAGCTCTAAACCGGTGCATTCATACGCGTATAACGCAAACGCATGTATCATTCAAGTAGTATAAAAATATCGATCTCACGAGGACTTAATTCCTACTGTTGTTATTAATTATTGATATTATTTATTTACAGGTATCTAATTGAGGGAGAAGATAATGATTGCTTTTGGTTGGTTGAATGTGGATTTGATAAAATACTTAAAGACACAAAAGAAAATACTAAGGAAAATAAACAAAAGACTCAAGGATATGGGGTTGTCATTCCACACAATATTATTAAAAAGATGAATTTATTCTCTTATATATGTGTAATAAATCAGTTTGCTAACCTGGAACACGATGATATGAAAAAGCCTCTTCCGATGGTCAGACGCAAATACACAGTATAACCCAATTGAACCATATGTCTATGTCAACCAAATTACCTGGATTCATTAAGATCAAGTTCCAATTATGGCTACCCACGCCCGACTGGTATATTCCTATCCTGTAAGGAAATCTATTAAAGGGTTATCTATCCTCAAGGAAGATCTTGAGCTATTGAATCTAAGGTTGAAACCTAAAATCCCTATGTCTAGTTCATTTTAAGTTTACCACATCAGTCTTATTAATGGTCAATTAACAAGAAACATTAAGCTTAAGACTCAATAAACAAACTAAAGAATTATCTATAAAAAGAAAATCAATTATTAACTGTGGATATTGTGTTTCATCACTTCCCTAGAATAAAAATAAAATGTTGGGGGTTGAGGGATCCACCTTTACTATTCCTAATTTAGAAATCTCCCTTATTATAATACAGAAATTATCCGTGATATTCTCAACCGACCATATAGGTGGTATCCTCATTAAGTCGGATTTTAATTAAGTCCAACCAGCCATAAAGGCGGTATCATTATTTGTCAATAAACCAGCCATATAGGCGGTAATTATCTGTCACCTAAAGACCAACCATATAGGTGGTGTTACTTTATGTCAAATAAATAAAACCAGTCATTAAGGCGGTAATCATTTTAATTTGAATCATAATTTCTATATTATAATTAAGGGAGATTAATCTAAAATAAAATAATAAAAGCTTCACCCTTCCCCAGCGGAAAAATTAACTACTAAACAAAAAAAAAAGGAAGAAGAAAAGAAACTACTACTATTACTGAAAATAAAAATACATAATTTAAATTAAAAAAAATAAACAAACAATATGAAATCCTTAAATTCCTTATAAAAACCTAAGGAAAGCATGAGAATTACAAATGAAATGCCTTGATATTTATAGGAAAATCTAAAGGCTTCCACCAATTTCTCCACCGATTGCTCCTCCAAACATGGCACCAAATATGGCATCAAACATGGCACCAAACATGAAAGCATTTTTTGTGGAAGTTTGACAAATTTTATTTTTTTATTTTATTAATTTAATTTTATATTTTAACAATGACTATAGTAGTTACATAAAATACACTGGATGTTTCATCAATTTCGGCCATGGAAACTTCCGAATTCGAAATTATTTTGGCTTTCAAAGTTGTAGATCTTTGAGTCTTCTTTAATCTTTGACTTTAATCAGCTCAATCGGATATTGGATGAAAACGTTATGGCCAAAATACGAAACTTGCGTAAAACTGAAAATTAGGACTGCACTTCGTGACGCGTACAGTAAATTTTCGTTTTTGACCTTTGTTTCTCCGGATTTCATCGTTTTTGCTATGATTTGATTCCATTAAGTCCCAATAATGTATTTATCTGTAAAATAAATAAAAAAAAATCAAAACGTTCATAAAACTCGAGAAACTATACAAAATATTAGGTTAAATGAGTGGAAAATAGTAATATAATTACCACTCATCAGGGCCCTCCGGTTTTTTCTGCTCATTCCGAGCAACCTATTCTCCACTCAAAAGCGGGTCTTCCTCAAACTCCCGAGCAAGCTCGGCTTCATCTACCCCGATCAGACGTCTTCTTTTCCTTAAGGGTTTTGGAGGATTGGTAGGTCGGGTGATTGTTGGTGGAGATGCCCTAACGGAAGCCAAACTCTGAGCAATCGGCGGGGCCGTTTATTCAGCCACTCTTTTGGCCTCATCAGCTGCTGGCCGTTTCCAAGAAGTTTAAGCTCCAGAGTGACCGGTTTTTACTATGCCGGCCAGTTGTTCAACATATCTTGGTTTTCTTGACATTCCTGCGAAAGAAAGGCGCTAACATGGTCATATCGGGATTCAAATGAGTTTGAAGTCATCATTACATCACGTCAATAAGGGGGTTAGTTTGGAGGTTAGTAAGAATCTACCTATCTGTCCGGAAATCTTCGGGGAGACGGTTCGAATAAGGTATGATTCAACAAGAGCTGTGTCATTGACTAAATTCTTCCAGACATCTGCATAGCGCCGAGAATGTTGTATTCGCGTCCGGACTCGATGAGAGACTTTGGGAGCGTCCCTCCAGCAGGCTGAGAATAGTCCAGAGGTTAGAATCTTATCGCGAAAGAAGGAAGCGAAAACACTAAGAGATAAGATCCTGACCTCCCGATCTGAAGACATCTGGGATTGAAGTCTCCTCTTCATGTGTTCTCAGAATCCGTCCTAAATTTCCCGAAGCCCATAATCAGGCATCCTTGATGTTTTTATTGGAATCTGGGAGCTTGCGTATGATGTTGGATGACTCGGCATAGGCAGAAAGGTAGTACCAGCTGTGGTGAGTCCTGGGGTTGGCTTTCAGTCTATACAGCCTTTTAACCTCTTCAAGGGTCGGTTCGCCAAGGCCCGCCTGATGCTAGATTACGTAAAGGCCGGTCAGAATCCTCCAACTGTTTAAGCTTAGCTGACAAGGGGCAATCTCCATCTCAGCTAATAGCCAACCAAAATAAGGCTGAATCGGCAGTCGAAGGCCACATTCGAAGAAGGTTGGAAGAAGAGCCACTGACCCCTCTTCAGGCTGACTAGCACGATCGCGAGAGCGAGGAACTTCGAGGACTACGTCTATTGGAATGTCGTAGCGCAGTCGAAGCAGTTCCGGATCATCATCCGTTATGGTAGAAGGCCGATTCATATCAAGTGCCGAATGATCAAGCTCACCAGGCTCTGGATTCTGCCAATGGATTCTAATATGATATGTGTCATTTTCAATTTTGGAAGGAGTAATGGTGGTGTCGGCATCTTCTATTCTAGTTGCTTCCGAGCTTGAGCAATGCTCGTTTTGGGATTTTGAAGGTATTTCTGAAGAGGTTTCATTGTCCGACATTCCTAAGTCGATGAGGTGGGCAACAAGGTTAGTCAGTAACTACTTTAATGCATATAAGGTTCAGACGATTATCCTAAAAAACCGACAGATAAACCTACAGTCTCTACACACCCTACCGAAATCCGCAAAATGAAAAGTCTTTCTCTAACCACATCAAGCCAAATACAAGCCTAAAAGTAAATCGAAGTTACTATAACCTACCATTAATCATCCTATCGAGCACATATACCCTATAAAAAAGAAAAAAAAGAAGAAAAAAAGGTGGAAAGAAGATAAAGAAGTAGAAACAACAGAATGCTCAGCACGTGAAAAGTAAAGTATTGAGTTTGTTCTGGAGACTTACTTGAGTTATTTTAAGAAGGGTGAAGATTGGTCGAAAATTTATGATCGTCCTTTAAGTTTGCTGGTCGATGTTGGGAGAAAAAAGTTTATGCAGAATGAGGAGTTCGTACTATCCGTAAAAGGAAGGCAATTGTGTACATTCTGGTTTCTTATAGTCTGCTCGGTGCTTTAATAGCCGTTGGATCAGGTAACAACGTCGGATGTATGCCACATGTCACTTTCTGGAGTAACCTTTCAAAGTTAGATGGACGGTTAAGATCGGGCGTCCTTTGAGTTGGCAGTAATGGGCGGATCGTGTGCCTTTTAGCGGGAGAGCCATGGATGGTTGACAAATGGCAAGCTCCTGTTAAACCCTAGCAAGTGATCTGATGGGCATTTAAAAGGATGTGACGGTTGCGCGTCTCGAGGGATGGTTTACAGAAGGGCAACAAAGAGATTTCGCTTCAGTCGAAAAGAAATCGGGCCGAGAACAAGACAAGTATAGACCTTTGAGGTCCTTCTTTTGTGATCAGCCGCCAGTTTTGTCAAAGAAGCCACTCCATTTAATAGTTCCCGGCACCAACTCGAATTGAATCTCTTCCTCTCCGGATGTCACCACTTTAATCTCGAATTGAATCTCTTCCTCTCCGGATGTCACCACTTTAATCTCCTCTTGTCGCTCTTCAATCCTCTCCTTGGATCTCTAAAAAAATGTGTTTCTGTGTTTTGTGCTCTGTATTAGCCTCCCATTGAGTGTTGGATGTAATGTTATATTTATAGTTGAGGCTGGGAATCTTTGGGTGTCATTAGGATTATTAAAAACCCTAAAAATTGAATCCTGGAACGTGTAGGTTTCCGGATCTAACTGGCGCCATGGGGCCCAAATCTCGGGATTTTGTATGGTTTGTGGGCGCCATGGCGCCTTTGATGTTAATATGGGTGGCGCCATGGCGCCACCTTTATTTTATTTAACTTGGCGCCATGGCGCCTTGCTTATGTCTGTGAGTGGCGCCATGGCGCCAAAGCCTCTGGAAATTGTATATAACTTTGGCGCCTTGGCGCCTAATGATCCTGTGCTCGTCCTGTGTTCCCGAAAATTCCCAGAACACGTGCAATTGTTCCCAGATCCATGTATTAATGCTCCTACAAATAAAACATAAAATAAATTATAAATGACATTTAAATATCTCGAAATATAACAAAACAGTAAGCTAAAAAGGCCGTAATAAGTGGGTATAAACCACACTTATCAAAGTGCATGTTGTTTACTTGCTATTTAGTTGTTTAAATTTATTGAAAAAAAAAATTATTTTAGTCTTTGATAGTAAAGCATAAATCTTGTGATAATATTGTTTGTTTATGGGTGAAATTTTAGAAACGATATGTGCCTAATTTACTTTTATCTGATGCCTTGAATAGTTGATCTATGTTAGACTCGTAAGCACTTAAAAATAGGTTTTTAGCAGTAAAACTTAAGTAGTTGACAAGGTGGTCAGTTGAAGAAATTGCATGTCGATGAATGACCGTTTGCTTAGATAACTATCTTGATTTGCTAGTGTTATGAAGTATGGTATAGCTAAAAAGAAAAATGTCTCTAAAGAAAGAAAATAAACCACCTATAACCGATAAGCGTGAAGCTACCCATGGGCGAGTATTAGGACCACCATGAGGAGAAATGCTACCTTAAAGGGTAGGTGAGTTGAAAATAAAAAAGTGCAAAAATGAGAAAAGAAAAAAAAAGACAAGAAAATAAAAGAAAAACCATACCATATCGAACACAAAATAAAGCAATTACAGAGCATAATTGAGATATCTAGGTTGGTTTGACCCATTGATTCTAATTTTTAAACGAAATCATTGAGTTGGCTTACTTAAGATCAAAGCTGTGAATGAACCTTTACACACACACACACCGTGAGTCTAGCTTAGATAATTTATTCGAGAATTTGGATTCGAGTTGCAATTGCGTACTTTGAAAATTCTTTGATTTCATTTATAAGCTTTCTTTGAGGATATATTTATGCGTAACTATCGAGACTATGTTTTGTTATTTTTTATTTTTGCATGATTGTGTGTGAATGAAGTTTGTGGGTGTCGTCGTTGTAAGCCCTCACGAGACTATAACTCGTCCACTAGGGCCGTCTAGGGGTTTAAAGGCTTGTTGCATATGCTAAATGCAATCGTTATCCCTACGAAAGTGGCTTAGTTAATTTAGTAATTTTTATTTGTTAATTTGAATTTAGTTTTTATTTTTATCTTTTGCTCGGGACTAGCAAAACCTTAAGTTTGGGGGTGTTTGATAAGTGTGGTTTATACCCACTTATTCCAATATCTTTAGCTTATTATTTTGTTATAATTCGATATATTTAATATCATTTATAATTTATTTTATGTTTATTTGTAGGAGCATTAATATATGGATCTGGGAATAATTGCACGTGTTTTGGGAACTTCAGGGAACACAGGACATCACCGGGAGCATTGGCACCATGGCACATATAATTAGGCGCCACAGCGCCTAACATTTGTAATTGAAGGCGCCATGGCGCCCACTTTCATGATACACATTGGCGCCATGGCGCCAAAGAAAGGAAATGACAATGGCGCCAAGGCGCCAATGAAAAATCATGGCGCCGCGGCGCCTCCTCAATCACAATTTCCATACAATTTCCAGGGAAATTGGCGCCACGGCGCCAATTTGACAAGAGCTGCACGCACGTCCAGGATTAAATTTTTAGGGTTTTCAATAATCCTAATGCTACCCAAAGACTCCCAGCCCCCAATATAAATATAACATTACATCCAACACTCAAGATGAGGCTAATACAGAGCACAAAACACAGAAACACATATTTTTAGAGATCCAAGGAGAGGATTGAAGAGCGACAAGAGGAGATTAAGGCGGTGACGTCCGAGGAGGAAGAGATTCAATTCGGGTTTTATCTTCTTATTTCTTTCTTAAAACTCTAATGATTTCCATTAGATTCGTGGCTTGATTATTCAATGTTTTATCTTTTGTCATGAATTTACTCCTTAATTCTGGAGAATGGTGTAATTGATGCTTGAACCTTGTATTTTGTTTATCAGTTTTGTAATGAAGTTTTATTAATTATTTATATTCTTTTGAGTTTAATGCTTCTTGATTGCTGGCCACAATTTGAGATGATGAATGTTTAGAATCTATCACTCGAGAGATGGGATTTTGAATACATCTAGAGAATATAACCTATGATTTTATAGAGTTCGAGAGAATCTGTAGTCCTTTGAAGTCGTTAACATAGAATCACAAATCGTAATGAGTTATTAACTATTGGATTTTTATAGAGATATCGAAGTCTATAGTTGATAATATTTTCACTCGGCACTCGAGAGAGGGAGTGAATATTTTAGGATCTTGACTTATAAATAATATAACTGAACAATGATTAATTGGTATGACAAATACATAGGCGACAGCTAGGTGAAATCAGGATCCAGAATCTCTATCGTATTAGTTCCTCCTATCAAAAAATTTTTTATATTTTATTTATTTATAAAAAAAATCTTTATTATTTGTCGTCTAAATAAAGTTAGGATTATCAATTGTAGTACTTAGTGCGAGTTAACGCAATCCCTGTGGGTTCGACACTCTAAACTCATTTATACTAAAACTTGACACCGTACACTTGCGGTACGATATAAAAATATCACAACACCAACCATATAGGCGGTAACCTGATTAAGTAAAATTAAGTCCGACCAGCCATTAAGGCGGTAATATTATTTGTCCATAAACCAGCCATATAGGAGGTAAATTACCAACTGACCAACCAGACGGTATCCTTGCTTAGTCAAATTAAAACCAATTTAATATCAATTACCAACCGACCAATATAGCGGTATCCTTGTTAAGTCAAATTTTAAATAATGAATATATTATAATTAAGAGATATTAATCTAAATAGTAATAGTAAAAGATTTACCTTTCACCCTGGCAGGGGAAGTTACCTCCTCATGTTGAATAGTAAAAATTGAAAAAGTAAATTATTATTAGAGAAAGTAATTAAAATTAATTACAAAACTGAAATTTAAGGAAAACTAGATACAAACTCCTTATTTAAATCAGAGAATTCAGAGAGGAATGTACATCTGAAATCATAAAAATGAACAGAATTTATAGGCCTCGGTGGTGGTGACGTGTCGCGACGTGCAGCTCGCGTCGTGACGCGCGTGATTGGCGATGTGGAACGCGGAGAGCTCGACATATGGCAATGGATAAGGTAATAAGATGACACGTGGCAGAGGAGGCTGGGAGCTGAATGATTGAGCTGACGTGGCAATGACGTGGCGACACGTGGCGATGGCGATTGTCAACACCGTAGGATTGTGATACGTGGCGCGCTATGATTGGCTGATGATGATGTGGCGGTGTTGTGGCAAAGTTGACTCGGTCTTCTGCTGACATGGCGATGACGTGGCTGACACGTGGCGATTGTCGGCACCATATGATGATGACACGTGGCATGGCGCACGTTAGCAGATCGACTGCGATGTTGACACGTGGCAAGGCGCAAGTTAGCAAAGTCAAACTTCTCATATTCTGACACGTGTCCCCGGCGCATGTTAGCATGGAGCGGCGCACGTTAGCCGTCGCGATGCGCCAA
>SKCR01046689.1:0-41866 GCA_019454045.1 Zanthoxylum bungeanum
CCATGAGGAAGCACAAGTAGATGAGCCAACTATAACCTCTGCACCAACAAAGTAAGATGATGGACTTAGAAGAGACATAGTAAATGATGCACTCTTAAATTGACAATCTTGAATCGTGCATCATGCAAATGTCTGATGAAGAGCTAACAAAAAAAAATTCGAAAATACGTCTATAGGGAAGTGGTTGAACAAAATGTTAGACAAAAGTAATTGTGTGAGCTTATTGAAAATCTCATAACACAAGGGGACACATCACATTAGGGGAAGCTAGCATCATGGATATTGCCCATAAGCTTGACAGAATGGCACAACCATTCAAATTCAAGCATCATACGAGACAACCTGATAATATATTATTCCATTCAAAACCTTCTAAAGAAAAAATATTGAAGATGATAGCGGGAGCACAAAATGGAAAAGATTTTTATTTGTCATCTCATGGTTGGAATATAAGGTTTAAGAATAATGCCCATGGTACTGTCCTATCTAGGACATCCAAAGCCATATTGAAGCCTCATTGAATGAAGATCTTTAGAGATCGACTGGCTGAATACGTTAAACTTAGTGCTAGCGGAGAGGCAATCCACGTATTTAATTTTGTTTGCTTGTTTAATAGTTTGCTTGTGTATTTATACAGGTACTAGTCTGACCAACATAAACTTGATCAATTCCATGCACGGTAGTGTTGTTCCTCACTCTTTGTTTCTTTAGGCTTATCTTACATTGAAGACAATGCAAGTTTAAGTTTGGGGGTGTGTGCATGTTAGTGTTAGTTCATGCTATATAAAAAATCAAAAAAAATATCAAAAAAAAATAACATAATAGTCATAGGTAGTGAAGCATAGTCTAATGATGAGTTGTTCGCTTTAGGATGAAATTTTAAAAATGATAAGTGTCCAATTGATTTTTATCTGATGCCTTGATTAGGTGATCTAAGTTAGACTCGTAAACACTTAAAAGTAGGTTTCTAACAGTAAGAGCCTATGTAGTTGACAAAGTGACTAGTTGAGGAAATCGTTCGACGATGAATGACCGTTTGTTTAGATTTCTATCTCTGTTTGAAATTATCTATTACATATAGTATGGTTGGAGTAGAAGAAAATAAAAATATTTTGAAAAAAAAAAAAAGAAAGCATAAAAGAAAAAATACTTTGAAAAAAAAGATATACCACCTATAATCGATAAGCATGAAGTTACCGATGGGCGAGTGTTAGGACCACCATAAAGAGAAATGATACCTTAAGGGGTAGGTGACTCAAAAGATAAAGGAAAAGAGAAGTCATACCATAACGAACTTAAATAGGCAAATACACAATACTTTTGATATCTCTAACTAGATTTGACCTATCGGATGTCAATTTTTGAGACGAAATCACTGATTTTGCTTATTTAGGAATCTAGTTGTGATCAAACCTTTTCACACACAAGTGTGACTCTGGCTAAGATGATTAATTCAAAAACTTGGATTTGAGTTGTGTTGGGTACTTTGAAGGTTCTTTGATTTCATTGGTAGGCATTCTTTGAGGACAAAATTATGTGTAACTATCAGGACTATTTTATTTATTTTATTATTTTTGCATGATTGTATGTGCATGTGAAAGACGTTTGTGGGTGTCCTTACTGTAAGTCCTCACGAGACTATAACTCGTCAACTAGAGCCACCTAGGGGTTTAAAGGCTTGATACATATGCTAAATACAATTGTGATCCTTACGAAAGCGGCTTAGGTTAATTTATTTTTTGTTTGTTTGTTTATTTTATTTTATTTGTTTTATTTGAGGACTAGCAAAATGTTAAGTTTGGGGGTGTAATGAGCAACTAATATATAGATGTTTGACGCCCTCATGTCTTAATATTTTATGAGTGATATAGAGATTTATGAAAGAATTTATATTTTTAGATGTGTTTTACAGGTCGAAATAATATCACGACTCAACGAAATCAACGAGAGATGAGAACGATAAAATACATAGCAAATCATGCTATTTTCGGAGTCAAAATGCATGTTCTATTGCTGATCGTGAGTCGAGACACGCGCATTCACAAAAATGAAACATATAGCATAACAATTGGGCAAGTCGCAACACACCGAACATGGCCAGCGCGTATTACGACGTGCTGGATGTGCGTCGTAACGTGGGATATGTATCATAGTCTCTAACATAATTTTGGAGACTTAGAGTATAGAAGAACGCCTAGAGCAAGTTTAGAACAAGAGCTTTCCCTGATGTTGGAGGTTGAAGACGAAGACTGCAAACGAGAGTTTATTTTTCCCTTTTCTCTCTATCTTTTTCTTTTGTGTTCTTGGCTTGTTATAATTATTAACATATTTTTATTAAATATTATGAGTACCTAATTTATGAAATCTAAGATTGTAATGGATTTTAAGCATATTTAATTAACTATTTGCATATTTGTATTATTTCGGGATTATTGTTGATGATTATTTATTATTCTATGTGCTTGAACGCATATTTTATTTATTTTCCAACAATAGAATAATCTTGGTAAATCCTTAGGAACTTAACGGGGGAAATTAGGATTAGCCGTGAGAATAATAGCGTGTGATTTAGTTCCGTTGATTAGATTTCCCTCCAGGATAGACATATACCTGCACGACATGCATAACCACTATTAAAACTTGAGCTTAATGAATTCGGTTTAATTTAATTAATATAGACATATAATTAATTGATTTATTCTCAATATTTACAGATGACCATCAAAAGAGGCTTGTGAATAATTTAGTGTTATAGGTTAATAATTAGTAACAATAATCCAATTGAATAAAAAATGCATGTACTTATTGTGTGCATGCTTGGGTGAAGTTGTAACCCTAGGTTCTTCTATCTATAAGGTCTTCCCAACGTGTGTTATTTGCTTTTTATTTACTCCACTTAGTCATTAAATCAAATTCTCTTCTCAATAGTTTAGTTTAAGTTAAGTATGTTAGTCTTGGTATTAATAAGATAAATATTAAGTTCATGTGATTACAATATCTGACTTTCTGTCACTGTATTACTTGAGCGATACGTGTGCTTGCGTGCGGTATAAAATCGTGATCAATATAGTCAACAAAACACTAAACACACTGAAAGATAAAAGACAATAAAAACAACAACTTACGAAATGAAAAGTTAGATAAAAAGGCGGCCCATAATATAAAGATTCTCCTCATTGCAGGGTCTGTGAAAGAGATATGTATACAATCTTACTCCTACAAATAAAAAAATTATTTGTAAATTTAAATTCCCGACGCTAAGTCACAATGGAATAGTCTTTACTATTGCATGCAAACTTCTCTATTTGCATGGGTAAGAAAAGCCACTCTACAAGACGATTCACTTAGATAACCTACAAGATGAGCCCCATCTTAGGCCATCGGAAACTCTACGCCCCCACTATCAACCATTTAAGCGTATACTCCCGACAATAGAGTGACACCATCAAAATATATCACGTGGAGTATTGATTGTTTTATTTAACTAATACAATACATTGTACCTCTTTGTACAAAATAAACTTTTACAAGAGTTTGTGAACTTTTTTAATAACTTTTTTCCAGTTTCCCATTACTTTCGAGTCAGCTGAATTTTGGAAAACTTTTCCTAAAAGAACTAACATTCAACATCAAATGGGCCGATGGTGGAGGGCCATTTGTTTATGGCCCATTGGTAAAAAGAGAATTGGACATGAGAGTGTAAAGAGGAGCCCATTTTCTACACCCCTTTCTAAATAAAATTATTTAACCTGACCGGCAAATTGAACACCCCTTTCTAAAGCTTTAGAAAATTGACCCTTGGTATTCATTGACCAAATTCCAAATTGATAACATATTTATTATGCTCTAAAAACTACAAGACTCTTCACATACTTATTTTGATACTTTAGTTTAGACTTGCATGCCTTTGGAATTTACATGGACTTAAAATTTTGAATTCAGTAACTCGACATGATATATTATTAAACTATAAAATGATTCTTGAATATTTTGTGTATATATGTTAGTAATAAATTGTTACACAAGAAAATATATAATTTTTTTCTATAGTTATTCTGATCAAATAAAAAGTTTTAGCAAATAAGGAGAAACCTAAGAGAGACATGCAAGCAATGCATAAAGAGCACAACATCAACCAACACATGGGTTTATATATCAAAAGACACCTTTATGGTTCCATATTTGAATCTCCGTATATAAATACTGAAATGTCACTACCGTATAAGGAAACTTGATATATAAACTTAGCTTGAAAACTCGGCAAATGCCTTTTTTCTCTCATTCTATTTGGATATTCCTCTCTATATGGTTGAGTTTTTGGACCTTCCTCTCTCTATAGAGCTTTATCCATAACTTTCTGTTGTGATTCTCCGATCACTTAAGTGTTTATGAGAAAAATTTACTTTTTTAATTACTACTTGTTTGCATCCAAAATATTCAAGTCCAGCCCAAATGATAATAAATTTGGCTCAAGCCCCATGGAGTCATTATCCACAAAATTAGTTCCTCCAAAAAAAACTAAACGTGTACTAGCTTTCGTCCATTATTCTTCAGTTTCCTTCAACTAAGGCAAGTAAAAATGTGATGGACATAATATGAGGATCAATTGCAGAACGTGAAGGAGCAAATAGAAGAATGTGTGCTTGTAGGACGTGATTATTGCTATCAGGATATGGTAGTTGCAGGAACATGGAGGAAGCGGTTGGATATAGGCCCATGCCCAATGGACCTCGACCTCAGCCTTGATCTCTTCCTCTTGAATTTGAGGACCCAACTGTAGGACACAAACTTGACGACACTGTTTCTAGGCTCGCGACCTAGTTGGGAGTACGAAATAACATGGAGTCGCCACCCGGTGTGAACTGGGACAAAGATTTAAGGCCGCACTCACCCCTCGCAAGGGAAGACCTCAAACCGTTGGGTTCAGAATGATCCCTTACTTATCTCACTTGTGATGATATGATTTGTGCAATAAACTAACCGAATTTATTCAACATTCATGCTCAAGGGTACTTAGATCTAACATGCTTTCATCCAAATAACCCCACGCAATATAACACAACGAGCATATTGAACCATTAAACCAAAGTAAACAAATAACTAATTAAACATAAACATAAACTAAACGAAACATCATGCATAAAGAATGAAGAAACAACATGCCTAAATAACACAATCATGCTTTGAAAATTAAATAACAAGACTAAATTAACTCATGCTTAAAATAATAAATAAACGGCCTAGAACTATGACATGCTCAAATACAAATTTGGATGAGACGAGATACGTGCATCTTAAGTGGTACGTGGCGTTGTATCCCGAGTGCAGACCGCAATACCGTCCATTCGGAATCGGTTACGGAATTTACTTCCGGGTTTCCATCCGATATACCACAAAAGGGAACACACATCCCGCTCATCCAACAATCATATCATGCCTCACACGACTCTCATGCGATAATATTTCTAAAATAAATAAAATAAACGAAAGATAATAAATAAAAGGGTGCCCTCAGGTCTAACCTCTTTTGTCGTCTCACGAAAGGGCGTTACACGTCCGTTGGAATGGTGAATGATCCGTAACTCTTTCGGTTCACCAACTCAACGTCTTTCCTCGCTGTTTTGCTGTTCGGGCTGCTGTTTTTACTCCGTTTCGCTGTTGTTTTAGGGGTATTTTCTGGTCACTGTTTTGGGTTAATTCGGGGACTGTTTTGGGCGTGACTTTGAGGGGTTTTGGGGCAGTTTTTGGACTGTTTTAATTGTGCAGTTTTGGGGCTAAAATCTGGGCAGTTTCAGGGTGTTTATGCGTGAATGTGAGGCTGATTTGTGGGGCTGTTGAGGGCTGGTTGCGTGAGCAGACGTGAAGGACAAAGACGGGGCAGTGTGGCGTGGCGAGTGCGCTTGTGTGGCTATGGTTGCTGTGCGTTGAAGGCTGTATTTGTGGCAGGCGTGAATATAACTCACGTGGACTGAATGGGGGCTGAAAGATGAAGTGGCGAATGGGTGTGTGATGCACTAAGGACTTATGTGTGGCGTGAGTGTGTGTTGATGATGGGTGGCTTGTGCTGAGGGACGTTTGGCTTGTGCTGAGGCGTGAATGTGTGCTGATGATGGGTGGCTTACGGCAAGGTCAAGGCAGCGTAGAGAAGGTTTGATGATTTGCTTGGGGTGTGAAGCAAGGTTTATTTTCTTTGTATTTTCGTGAGGATTAGCCAGCCAGGGTTTGGATGTGTGGGTTAAGGATTCTTTTTATAGGCCAAGGGAGGGGATTTACCTTGTTGGGGAAGGAATATGATTTGTGTATTAATTGGGGATATCTTTTAATTTAATATATGATAAGTAAATCTTTTAATTAGGGGAATTGATTTGATTTATTCTTTTTAGTTAAGGATATGATTTAATTAAATTGGTAGGTGATTTAATTAAATTAGGAATGTGATTTATGTATTTTAGGAAAGGGATTTAATTTAATTTAGGAAGGTGATTTAATTTGTGAAATGTGTTTTAATTTAATTTAATTTTTTTTAATTATTTAATTTGTGAGATGTGTTTTAAATGTTTTAATTATTTTTTGGATGTGATTTAATGAGTTTGGTGTGTTTTAAAACAGAGGTCCAATAAGCGAACCCGAAGCGAAACAAGCGAGTTAAATCTGACAAAATACTAATTTCCAACTTTACCCTTCCAACGTCCGTTTCCCGCGGCTTTCACAACTAAAGAGGTAATGTCTCCATACGAGACTCATCATCGGGCTGATATGCAAAAATGCAATGCCTACAGTCGCCCCCACTTTGATGGGACTTGTGCAGTGTGTGACAATGACAATCCTATCAAAGTACGTGCAATGCATTTTTACTTACCTGGCTCGCCAGCTGTCACCTGGTCTGCCAGCTGTCACCTGGTCTGAATTGATATGATGGCGAGGTGCCTCGACCTCTGTGTTTTGTTCCCGAACCACCGAATGTGAACTGTGATGATGATGCAGTGGGCCCTCGACCCTGGGACGCATCCCGGAACTGCAACCGACAACGGGGGCACCTCGACCCTGGGCACGCATCTCGACCCCAATACCACTGACAATAGGGACCTTGCCCTGAATATGATGATGTAGTGGGCACCTCGACCCTGGGCACGCATCTCGACCCGGAACTACAACCGACAACGGGGGCACCTCGACTCTGGGCACGCATCTCGACCCCAATACTGCTGACAATAGGGACCTCGCCCTGAATATGATGATGTAGTGGGCACCTCGACCCTGGGTACGCATCTCGACCCGGAACTACAACCGACAACGGGGGTACCTCGACCCTGGGCACGCATCTCGATCCAATACCGCTGATAATAGGGACCTCGCCCTGAATATGATGATGGTCCATTTCCGAACCGATCTCCATTCCCGGAGTGCCATTCTCGGCGTGCTCATTCCGAGCTGTCCATTCCCGAACTATATCTCCATTCCCAGCGTGCCATTCTTGGCGTGTCCATTCCCGGACTATATCTCCATTCTCGGAGTGCCATTCCGGCGTGCGATTCTCGGCGTGTCCATTCCTGGACTAAACTGATCTGATGTAATGTGGGCCTCGCCCCCAGAATGCCATACCCGGTAATGCTGATCTGATGTAATGTAGGCCTCGCCCCCAGAATGCCATACCCGGCAGAAGCTGATCCGATGTAATGTGGGCCTCGCCCCCAGAATGCCATACCCGGCAATGCTGATACTGATGTAATGTGGGCCTCGCCCCCAGAATGCCATACCCGACAAGACTGATACTGATGTAATGTGGGCCTCGCCCCCAGAATGCCATACCCGACAAGACTGATACTGATAAAGATGTGGGTCTCGCCCCCAGAGTGCCATACCCGGCAAGACTGATACTGATGCTAATACGGTCCTCACCCCAAACTGATGCTGATGTGGGCCTCGCCCTAAACTGATGCTGATGTGGGCCTCGGCCTTGGGATTCATTCCAAATTCTGACGACATGGGCCTCGGCCCTGGGATTCATTCCAATTCTGAAGACGTGCGCCTCGGCCCTGGGATTCATTCCAAATTCTGAAGACGTGGGCCTCGGCCCTGGGATTCATTCCAAATTCTGACGACGTGGGCCTCGGCCCTGGTTTTCATTCCCTGGATTCATTCCAAATTCTGACAATGTGGGCCTCGGCCCTAAGATTCATTCCCGATGCTGCTGACAATATGGGCTTCGCCCCCTGGGATTCATTCCCTAAACTGCTGATAAAGTGGGCCTTGACCCTGAGTTGATACTGATGTGGGCCTCGCCCCAAAATGATACTGATGTGGGCCTCGCCCCCAGACTAAAACTGATGTGGGACTTGCCCCAAAACTGATACTGATATGGACCTCAACCCCGGGACTCATCCCCAAACGAATACTGATATGGGCCTCGACCCCAAACTGAAACTGATGTGGTCCTCGCCCCAAACTGATGTGGGCCTCGCCCCAAACTGATACTGATGTGGGCCTCAACCCCGAGACTCATCCCCAAACGAATACTGATATGGGCCTCGACCCCAAACTGAAACTAATGTGGGCCTCGCCCCCATACAGACACTGATGTGGGCCTCGCCCCCAGACTGATACTGACGTGGGCCTCGCCCTAAAACTGATACTGATATGGGCCTCAACCCTGGGACTCATCCCCAAAACTATTACTCATATGTTGCTGATTCTGGTTGGTTTGTCTTTGCCACTTTCTCTTTTTCATCTTTGAAACCTGTGAATGCAAAACGAAACAAACACAAAAAAGAATGCAAAAATACGTTATGTGTATGCATGCATGCATGAATTTCCTATTCTGTTGGGTTAGGTCTTCCACCAGTTCTCCAGGCGACTGGTCAGTCTTCTCTCTGGTCTCATGACTCAATATCTTGTTATGTCCTTGATTCACGGTGTGTAGACTGGTCACCCACAGTCTTGGTTTAGCTTTCTGCTCTCCGCTGTTTGTATTGGTCAAGATGAACCATATGGTGGGGCCTTCCATATCATCATGCTATATCACATTCTACGAAATAGTCCCAATAGTTATACATATCATTGTCCTCAAAGAATGCTCAGTAATGAAACCAGAGACATTCAAAACACTCAATGCAACTTAAATCTGAGTTTTTGAATAAATGATCTATGTCAGACTCAAAGTGTGTGTGTGCAAAGGTTCTTTCACAGCTTGATCCTTAAGCAAGCCAACTCAATGATTTTGTTTCAAAAATCGGGATCGATGGGTCAAACCAACCTAGATGTCTTAATTATGCATGCAGTTGATTTTCCATGCTCAATGTGGTATGATTTTATTTTTCTTTTCCTTTGTCTCTCGTTTCATTTTGAACTTCATTTTTTTTTTCTTTTTTTTTTTTTTCAACACACCTACCCTTTAAGGTAGCATTTCTCCTCATGGTGGTCATAATACTCGCCCATGGGTAGCTTCACGCTTATTGGTTATAGGTGGTTCAATTCTTTTCTTTAGAGACTTTTCTTTCATTTTCAACCATACCACACATCATAACATAATCAAATCAAGATAGACATCTAAGCAAACGGTCATTCACCGACCTACAATTTCTTCAACTAGTCACCTTGCCAACTACTCAGGTTTTCCTAGCTAAGAACCTATAGTGAAGTGCTTACGAGTCTATCATAGATCAATCACTCAAAGTATCAGATAAAAGCACATCAAGAGTTTATCATTTCTAAGATTTCACCCTAAAGCAAACGATTTCATCATTGGACTTATGCCTAACTATTAAGGACTAAAAACAAACAACAATTTTTTTTCTTTTTTTTTCTTTTTTTTTCTCTTTTTTTTTCTCCTTTTTTTTTTTCTCTTTTTTTTTTTTTCTTTTTTTTTTTTTTTTTTCTTTTTTTTTTCTGAAGGCCCCCAATGGTCTTTCTATCTCTGCCGTAAATTTCTCTGTTTCTCGATTTCCTTTTCCCCAATATCCATGTTTGCTAAACTCTTCTTTGACAAGTCTTCTTTTTCCTAACCCAATGGATATCTATGATGGCTTTTAAGACACGGGGTTAACATGATGCGTGTATGCATGAGATGCATGCGATATATGAGATATAATATGCATGTGGTTATCAAAGCATAAATGGGCAACTTCTATAGGATATACAACTATGGTTCTCATGCGGGTTTATGGGAGTGCAGATAAAAGCTTTTGCTGGCGAAAGATTGCCCACAACTAGGACTCCCCACTCAAGGGCTCGAGCGACCAAGTGAGCGCACCCTTTTTATAACTTACGGTACGTGCCAACGAGTTACGGTGTGTGACTAACTGTCAAATGGATTTCCCGTTGTAGATTCCCCAGAGGGAGGGTGGAGCGAGGCTCTCTTAAGTACCCAAGCCCCTTAGGCTCTTATCGCTTGGTGTCAGGAATAAACAACGAGCTACAAGTAATGATTATCTCGGTGTCTTCACAGATTTTCCTTATGAAAAGGTAGTGAGTGAAGGAAGACACCCAACCATCACCTAGCTCCAACAAAGCCTTTGATTAACCTCTTTCAACTCACTATCGAAACGATTAACTAAAGCTAAAATCATAAACATCACAAGACATGATTTCGGGGCCGATTCAAAATATCCCCAGTGGAGTCACCAAACTGTAGGACACAGAACTTGACGACACTGTTTCTAGGCTCGCGGCCTAGTTGGGAGTACGAAATAACATGGAGTCGCCACCCGGTGTGAACCGGGACAAAGATTTAAGGCCGCACTCACCCCTCGCAAGGGAAGACCTCAAACCGTTGGGTTCGGAATGGTCCCTTACTTATGTCACTTGTGATGATATGATTTGTGCAATAAACTAACCGAATTTATTCAACATTCATGCTCAAGGGTACTTAGATCTAACATGCTTTCATCCAAATAACCCCACGCAATATAACACAACGAGCATATTGAACCATTAAACCAAAGTAAACAAATAACTAATTAAACATAAACATAAACTAAACGAAACATCATGCATAAAGAATGAAGAAAAACAACATGCCTAAATAACACAATCATGCTTTGAAAATTAAATAACAAGACTAAATTAACTCATGCTTAAATAATAAATAAACGGCCTAGAACTATGACATGCTCAAATACAAATTTGGATGAGACGAGATACGTGCATCTTAAGTGGTACGTGGCGTTGTATCCCGAGTGCAGACCGCAATACCGTCCATTCGGAATCGGCTACGGAATTTACGTCCGGGTTTCCATCCGATATACCACAAAAGGGAACACACATCCCGCTCATCCAACAATCATATTATGCCTCAAACGACTCTCATGCGATAATATTTCTAAAATAAATAAAATAAACGAAAGATAATAAATAAAAGGGTGCCCTCAGGTCTAACCTCTTTTGTCGTCTCACGAAAGGGCGTTACACGTCCGTTGGAATGGTGAATGATCCGTAACTCTTTCGGTTCACCAACTCAACGTCTTTCCTCGCTGTTTTTCTGTTCGGGCTGCTGTTTTTACTCCGTTTCGCTGTTGTTTTAGGGGTATTTTCTGGTCACTGTTTTGGGTTAATTCGGGTTTTTGGGCGTGACTTTGAGGGGTTTTGGGGCAGTTTTTGGACTGTTTTAATTGTGCAGTTTTGGGGCTAAAATCTGGGCAGTTTCAGGGTGTTTATGCGTGAATGTGAGGCTGATTTGTGGGGCTGTTGAGGGCTGGTTGCGTGAGCAGACGTGAAGGACAAAGACGGGGCAGTGTGGCGTGGCGAGTGCGCTTGTGTGGCTATGGTTGATGTGCGTTGAAGGCTGTATTTGTGGCAGGCGTGAATATGGCTCACGTGGACTGAATAAGGGCTGAAAGATGAATTGGCGAATGGGTGTGTGATGCACTAAGGACTTATGTGTGGCGTGAGTGTGTGTTGATGATGGGTGGCTTGTGGTGAGGGACGTGTGGCTTGTGCTGAGGGACTTTTGGCTTGTGCTGAGGCGTGAATGTGTGCTGATGATGGGTGGCTTACGGCAAGGTCAAGGCAGCGTAGAGAAGGTTTGATGATTTGCTTGGGGTGTGAAGCAAGGTTTATTTTCTTTGTATTTTCGTGAGGATTAGCCAGCCAGGGTTTGGATGTGTGGGTTAAGGATTCTTTTTATAGGCCAAGGGAGGGGATTTACCTTGTTGGGGAAGGAATATGATTTGTGTATTAATTGGGGATATCTTTTAATTTAATATTGATAAGGAAATCTTTTAATTAGGGCAATTGATTTGATTTATTCTTTTTAGTTAAGGATATGATTTATTTAAATTGGTAGGTGATTTAATTAATTAGGATGTGATTTATGTATTTTAGGAAATGGATTTAATTTAATTTAGGAAGGTGATTTAATTTGTGAAATGTATTTTAATTTAATTTAATTTTTTTTAATTATTTAATTTGTGAGATGTGTTTTAAATGTTTTAATTATTTTTTGGATGTGATTTAATGGGTTTGGTGTGTTTTAAAACAGAGGTCCAATAAGCGAACCTGAAGCGAAACAAGCGAGTTAAATCTGACAAAATACTAATTTCCAACTTTACCCTTCCAACGTCCGTTTCCCACGGCTTTCACAACTAAAAAGGTCGTGTCTCCATACGAGACTCATCATCGGGCTGATATGCAAAAATGCAATGCCTACACCAACGTAAGTGGAAACCTTTAAAACCTGCTCATCTGCGATGGTGCTTGGTTTCCTCTTTTGCTCATGAACTTTCGAGTTCATCAGGTGAGAGAGTATCGATATCTTTTGATTCTTCAATTTAGCATACAACATAATTATACTTAGGGCCTATGAGTGATGAATCTTCCCAATAATGACTCCATCATCCATCTTTTCACCAGGAAAACACATTTTGATTGAAATCTCATAGTCTTAGCATGGTAAGACTGTCACGATCCAAAACCGAGGTCAATGACGATTGGGTAAATAAACAAAATTGTTGATGGTGATTTCGACGGCTAAGGTTTCTGAACAGTTCGGTAAGGGCAGAGAAGGAAGTTCTGAACAGTTCGGTAAGGACAGAGAAGGAAAATTGTTGTAAGTCGTTTCTTCAACCCGACAAACAGCTCGGGTACGGTTTCCTGGATATGACCGACCAGAGAATGTAACATGGAGTAGATTTCAAAGACCGACCACATCGGAACCGAGGACGATCATATTAGATCGAAGGTCCGGTTTGGTTCTGACCTGCCCCCTGAAGCAGATTGGTGAGTTCGGGTATTCCGGTCAGGGCGAAATACTTTTGAAAGCTCAGCAGGTTACTTAGCCGACCTCTTGAAGACCGGCAGAAAATCAGAATGGTTGGTTTTTCCATCGACACGTGTCATTTTTCAATGGCACTTTACAGGCTGGCATCATTATTGTTGCGTGTGGTAGTGGAGAAAATAAAGTGATGTGATAGACCGTCAGACAGAAGGTTTGCTTTCGGCGAAGGCAGTTTTGGGGTAGAGAGCCCGTCAATCAGTCGGAGACCACGCAGGAAACGTCATAAAGTAGGGGGAACAATGTTGTAATTCCGGAGTATATAAAGGAAAGTTGAATTCATTTGTAGAGAGAGAAAGAAATAGATAGCGAACTTGTAATAAAAAGAGAATGAACACTACTTGTAAAAGTCGATAAACTGCTCGGTCTCACTTGGACCTCTTTCAAAACAGGTCGGCCGAGTTAGTTCTAGGTAATAAAACATCCCCCACAATTTGGTGCTCGTGGACGTAGGCTGGATTTGCTCCGCCGAACCACGTTAAACCTCTCTTGTCAACTTGTATGTTTTTCTCGTCTTTTACTAAATTTGCCTTTGGTCTCCCCCTAACCAAACAAATTCAAGGTTGAGGAGGATTGTCTCGGGTGATTATACTCGAAACTGCCCCTGGGACGAAAATCACCCATCAATAGTTGGCGTCGTCTGTGGGAAAGAGCAAAAAGAAATTGGCGTAGTAAGACGATGGTAGATGGTGGAAACCGTGAGTTGTTGGAAAGTTCAGCAGCAGAATAGATGAAAAAGGAAAGGGATAGGAAGAATTTGGTCAGAACGGGATAATGAAAGGGTTCGCAGGAGAATGAGGGTTGGTAGTAGAAGTTTTTTTTTTTGAGTTGTGGAATGGAATGTAAGAGGGTTAGCCAACGGCCACCCATTAGGATTGAGTTGTGGAATGGAATGGAATGTAATGTGGTAGATGGGTGACGTTCGTTGGCGGTGGCTGAACAAGTCCATCCTAGGGTAAGCGCCATGCTTGCTCGATCTGCCAGAGTCCTCAGTTCTACAGGTTGGTAGTGCTGAAGGATCGGTTAGAGAACTGGTCAGCCAAGGTCAGGGGATGACGTCCCTCAGGCCCCCGAATGAGAGGAAAGGAGAAAAAGCGCGCGGGGAAGACCACAAGGAGTCAGAATAGAAGACCTCGGCCAGGCTTCCAGATTTTGCTCGGGATATGCAATTCCAGGGAAAATGCATTGTTCAGCAACGCTTATGGTGCTTTCGGTGCAGCAGACCCTGTGAGCATAGATCAGAAGGAAGTTCAGACTAGAAGGATTTGAAGAAGAAGCCATGACTCGAGGACATGTCAGACTCCAAAGCAAGAACCAGAAGAAAGTAAGTGTATGTAAAGCCTCTCTTAAAATGACCCGCAAAGAGTTGTAAGAAGGGCAGCAAGTCCCTTGACTATGAATAAAACTCTATTTTTTTTAAAGAAACTTGTCTATCTTACTTGTTTGTTAATCAAATACGAAAGTTATTTTCAATATTCTTGGGATATGTTCGATGTGAAGAGGTGATCGATGGTCGGGAAGGGCACCAAGCCCATGGCACGCCAATCCCGGGTGTCATTATTAAACCCCAGGGTGGAAGTGTTCCGGTCTGATTCCTTTCACATTTGAGGATCCAGAACGCATCAAGGAATGAGGCCCATGCGGTAAACGCGCGAACACCTCTTGGCACACCGCTCCCGGGTGTCATTATCAAACCACCGAGGCCGGAGTGTTATTACCCCATGGCTCGCATTATTGAGAAATAGCTCGGGTAAACCGGACCCAGTGAGGTTTCTTCCCCTGCAAGTCGGCTGGTGAGTCCCGCTAAGTACCATCAGACCACCTGGCTTGGGTATGGCCGAATGGCGCCCTTGATTGCAGGAGTCTTGGGTAAACTGAAACCAGAGAGGTTTCTTCCCCTGCGAGTCAGCTGGTGAGTCCCGTTGAGTACCATCAGACCACCTGGTTTGGTTGGGTATGGCCGATTGGCGCCCTTGATTGCAGGAGTCTTGGGTAAACCGCTAGGGAGGTTTCTTCCCCTGCGAGTCAGCTGGCGAGTCCCGCTGAGTACCATCAGACCACCTGGCTTGGGTATGGCCGAATGACGCCATTGATTGTAGGAGTCTCGGGTAAACCAGACCCATAGAGGTTTTTTCCCCTGCGAGTCGGCTGGTGAGTCCCGCTGAGTACCATCAGACCACCTGGCTTGGGTATGGCCGAATGGCGCCCTTGATTATAGGAGTCTCGGGTAAACCGGACCCAATGAGGTTTCTTCCCCTGCGAGTCGGCTGGTGAGTCCCGCTGAGTACCATCAGACCACCTGGGTTGGGTATGGCTGAATGACGCCCTTGATTGCAGGAGTCTCGGGTAAACCAGACCCATATAGGTTTCTTCCCATGCGAGTCGGCTAGTGAGTCCCGCTGAGTACTATCAGACCATCTGGCTTGGGTATGGCCGAATGGCGCCCTTGATTGCAGGAGTCTCGGGTAAACCAGACCTAGGAAGGTTTATTCCCATGCGAGTCGGCTGGTGAGTCCCGCTGATTACCATCAGACCACCAGGCTTGGGTATGACCGAATAACGCCCTTGATTACAGGAGTCTCGGGTAAACCAAACCCATAGAGATTTCGTCCCCTGTGAGTCGGCTGGTGAGTCCCGCTGATTACCATCAGACCACCTGGCTTGGGTATGGACGAATGGCGCCTTTGATTGCAGGAGTCTCGGGTAAACTGGACCCAGGGAGGTTTCTTCCCCTGCGAGTCGGCTGGTGAGTCCCGCTGAGTACCATCAGACCACCTGGCTTGGGTATGGCCGAATGACGCCCTTGATTGCAGGAGTCTCGGGTAAACCAGACCCATGGAGGTTTCTTCCCCTGCGAGTCGGCTGGTGAGTCCCGCTGAGTACCATCAGACCACCTGGCTTGGGTATGGCCGAATGGCGCCCTTGATTGCATGAGTCTCGGGTAAACCAGACCCATGAAGGTTTCTTCCCCTGCGAGTCGGCTGGTGAGTCCCGCTGAGTACCATCAGACCACCAGGCTTGGGTATGGCCGAATAGCTCCATTGATTACAGGAGTCTCGGGTAAACCAGACCCATAGAGATTTATTCTTCTGCGAGTCGGCTGATGTGTCCCATTGAAAACCACATAGTGAGGGCACACACGGGGTGTCTTTTTCCCCTGTGGGGATTTGCTTGACCACCTCGAATCGACGTATCCGTAGCCTGATTAGCCGGAAAAAAATGAATTGTAAGGTTCAGAATTGTGTTTTGGGAGGCACCGGGCATGACGCTGCCTCGGAGTACCCGAGTTGTTATTTTTACTTCCTGATTTTGTGTGGAGTATGTGCTAAGTCACCTTCATTTTGTTAACTTAACTTTGTTTCATTTCTTTTGTTTTTCGCTGATGTCTGGCATAGGGACTCCCGCGCCAGGATCCGTAGAGCCTCAGAGGCTGGAAATCTTCCATCGTGTAAGTCTCAAATGCTCCACCAGCTCGGGGCTGGACTCGTTCCGTCGATGCTTTGTTCCACCAGCTCGGGGTTGGATTTGTTCCGCCGAGTCTGTATTGTTCCACCTGCTCGGGGCTGGATTCGTTCCCCTGATGCTCTATGTTCCACCAGCTCGGGGCTGGATTCGTTCTGCCGAGCCTGTATTGTTTCATTAGCTCAAGGCTGGATTCATTCATCCGATGCTCTATGATCCACCAGCTCGGGGCTGGATTCGTTCCACCAAGTCTGTATTGTTCCACCAGCTCGAGGCTGGATTCGTTCCACCGAGTCTGTGTTATTCCACCAGCTCGGGGCTGGATTTATTCCGCCGAGTCTGTTCTGTTCCGCCAGCTCGGGGTTGGATTCGTTCCTCCGAGACCGTATTGCTCCACCCGCTCGGGATTTGATTCATTCCGATGAGACTACTGGTCTCTCCAACCTCAGGGTCGGGTTACGCCTCACCGAGTGCCTAATTCTGGTTTAAGGACAGACCGTACGAAGACACTAAGGGTGACTTGGGTTGGCACTAAGGCAATTTTTTTTGTAAAATTTTGAGGATCAGCCACCTGACAGTCGATCAACACACTTCTGATTTTTGTAGTTCCCGGCACCAACTCATATGCTCGTTGGAACCGAGAACTAGGGGACAGATATTGATGGGGATTTCCGCGGCTAAGGTTTCTGAATAGTTTGGTAAGGGCAGAGAAAGAAAGTTCTACTCATCCGGAAGACCATGGGTCAGAGGGTGTAAGTCGTTTCTTCAACCCGACAAACAGCTCGGGTACAGTTCCTGGGTATGACCGACCAGAGAATGTAACATGGAGCAGATTTCAGAGACCGACCACATCGGAACCGAGGACGACCAAATTAGATCGGAGATCCGATTTGGTTCTGACCTGCCCCATGGAGAAGATTGGTGAGTTCAGGTATTCCAGGTCAGGGCGGAAATAATTTTGGAAGCTCGGCAGGTTACTTAGCTGACCTCTTGAAGACCGACAGAAAATCAGAATGGTTGGTTTTTCCTTCGACTTGGATCATTTTTCAATGGCACTTTACAGGTTGGCATCATTATTGTTACGTGTGGTAGTGGAGAAAACAGAGTGATGTAACAGACCGTCAGGCAGTAAATTTGCTTTAGACGAAGGCAGTCTTGGGGCAGAGAGCCCGTCAATCAGTCGCAGACCATGCGGGAAACATCATAAAGTTGAGGGAATAGTGTTGTAATTCCGGAGTATATAAAGGAAAGTTGAATTCATTTGTAGAGAGAGAAAGAAATAGATAGCGAACTTGTAATAAAAAGAGAATGAACACTACTTGTAAAAGTCGATAAACTGCTCGGTCTCACTTGGACCTCTTTCAAAACAGGTCAGCTGAGTTAGTTCTAGGTAATAAAACATCCCCCACCATTTTGTGTCTGTGGACGTAGGCTAGATTTGCTTCGCCGAACCACGTTAAAACTCTTGTAAACTTATGTGTTTTTCTCACCTTTTACTAAATTTTTCTTTGGTCTCCCCCTAACCAAACAAATTCAAGGTTGAATGAGGATTGTCTCGGGTGAGTTATCTCGAAACTCCCCCTGAACGAAAATCACCTGTCAACAAAAATAAAGTTGATCCAAAGACCAGTAAAATGATCAAAAAGTCATCATAAAACGGTCAAAAAGTCAAAACATGACTTGGTCAAAAGAGACAAAAAATCTAAAAATCTAAAAAACATGCCCCAAGAACTTAAAAACAAAAGAAAATGTAAAATCATATGGAAAATATCCAAAATATTCCCATAGTTTAAATGTGAACACCTGTCGCGAAATAGATAATTAAAATTCAAATAATGGTCTGATTATGCAATGCATCACTTAGACAACTACACAGTCTGATAATTTCAAATACAAGTCAGTTACCTCCACGAATGCACTAGCACCGCCAAAATGAAGAAAACTACTCAACACGATCCAAACACTATCGAGAAGTCAAACCCGCTCCTTGCTCTCTGAAGCTCCAAAACTCAGAACGCATCCTCAAGCTCTGAATCTTTAAGGTCTAATCTTAAATGTTAAATTGAGGGTGAGCAAAACCACGTGTTTAGTAAGGATTAATGTACTCACCTTAATTGGTTTTACTAAAACCCTACATGGTTAGTGAGATATAAATATATATATGCCCAATAAAATAATGTCGAGGATGCGAGTTAAGAAATAACTATAATTTATACATTTTATCAATATAATAAAATATACATCCTTAACATCATTAATATTTAAATAATAACGTGAGTGAAATACCACGCGGGGCCGCGTAACCAGACTCCCAACACTGGAGCGGTAAATAAATAAGTGCCACATGGGGCCACATAACCGGTCACCTCAAATAGGATCCGTGAATAATCAATGTGCCACAACGAGGCCACATAATAAACATGATCATATGCCATTAAGGGCTCCTCATGATCAAATGCCACAATGAGGCAATAATAAAAAAATCATGCACATGTTCGGGACTCTCACCTAAGGACGTGTCATCACCGTCCAAATAGCACCACTCGGGGTCGCATAACTGTTGCCATAACTGGTCAATCGGGGTCTACAAGGTGGGCCAAAACGGGGCTCCACACAAACAAGTGCCATAACGGGCTAAATAATAACCAAGATGTGCTCCACAACAGGGCTCCACATATACCGATTTTAATATATCCAATTTTTAATATTTTGACCGATTCAAGTTTGTTCCAATTTACATTTACACTACCATGCAGATATTTATAACAAAAATAATAAAACTCATTATGGTCGCGTTGTGCTACCCAACACGCCTTTTCACATTTCCATAAACATGGCTAAAGTTAAAAAGCATTTCATATTATTTTCATAGGCATAATATAATGATATACATATATATAATTTAAAATCACAATTAAGATGGGTACCGAATCCTTACCTTAACCCCACGCTCGGAGCTTGAAACCGATCTCACAATGAGGCTCAACGGGCTCAGACTATTTTATTGGTCTACCAGCTATAAAACTCTATCCGTGCTCACCTAGCACACTCTACGAGGCAAGCAGGTCCCGTTGATCGGTGACCGCCGAAAGATCACCCAAAAGAGACATCTCGAAACTTGAGATGTAAAATGCACCAAATAAAACTTATGTATAAATATAATGGAAAATCAGTATGGTTCCGTTTAAAACATGGGCATTCCATTTACAATTCAATACCACAAACACCCATCCGAGGCCTACAACAACCACCCAATCAAACCTCACAACCAAACCATAATTCGAAAACAATAATCCATAACTCAAACTCAAATATCAATACAATTCAAATAATCCAAAATTGGTAAATTAAACACGTAAAAACATGAAAAATACAAAAAATTTAAGTTTGGGTCCATTACTGCACGAAAGGGTCGAACCAACAGATTGAAAATGTCAACTGATAAGTGCGGTTTATGTTAGGGTTGGTGCTCGGAGTGCCAATCCAGATCGAATTTATGTCCGATTCATAAATATGAGCAATTATATTTTCCATAATATTACTAATTTTAATGGTAGCACCATTGTCTTTTATACACTTATTAGATCTAATCACGATTAGATATCTGATTACGATTAGATCGAAACTGAATATGGTTCAGTGATACATATATATTAGACAAAGACCCTAGGATTTACAGTATAGTGCGTAGTTACAAAGTAGTTTGTAATTGACATTGGGAAACACACTATTAGTTGTATATCCTTAAATAAAGTTCCTGGTCAAGATTTACTAACACGGGTCGGTTAGTAAAATCTGCTGAGATCAGTACATGTCGTATATCGTGACTTGGTCCGATGGTTTATCCTAGTGAACCATGAGTCTCGGGAGACTCGTATAGACATGTAGGTGTTTATTTGATAAGACACTGAACGACTCATGTAAGGTTTCCTAATAGATAGTACACCAACGTCAATAGGAACCATCTCGAGTTGAGCGAGCATAGTGGTCCTTCGACTTGAGAGACCACTGTGGATATATGAGCTAACCTCCACACTTTGATGGCCGTCACGTCAACGATCTAGTCATGATCAGACCTCCGTCTGTTCGTTGGGTGTGGACTGATGCTCATGATATCCTATGCATATCAAGATATGATCTGTTAGTCTTGTGTACAGGGCATATGCATCCTCACGTGTTTACGATCTAGTAAATCCATGGCCGTGGTATAACTTCGGAAATCAATTCCGAGTGTTATATAGATATCGTAAATTAAAAGTCGACTGTATTATACCGAACAGATTTGACGTTCTCATCTATATCCTAGGTATAATACGGATGGCCTGTGACGGATGGATTATACGTATGCTATGACCTCAACTTGTATATTTTAGCGAGATTATCTGTGGTCGTCATAACCCATGAGTGAGTGGATTATGGACACAAAATTGGATTTCGTGACGGATAAACCTAAACTTAGAGAATCCCACAATATGAAGTGTACTCGTTGAGCACTTGGGCAACGCGATATGAATAATACATATTATTCATAATACTTCATCATTTTAAATGAGTTAATCTGGATCGTTTAATCGGTTAAACGATAACACATGCAATAGGGGATTTTGTCCGCTAATAATTATTGTGTATTTGTATTTGATACATAATTCGATTAGATACACATTAATTATTCGTCAAATGAGATTTTGACACATGCCATGAATATATGTATTTATTATTTAATGTAAATAAAATACATATATTTGTGTAAATTAATTGTTTAATTATTTAATAGTTAAATAATTAAATAATTGACTTTTCAAACTTTATCCAATTGTCATTATGAATATGATACATGGTGACAAATGATTGGAACACTTGGAATGAGTTTAATTTCACTTATTATGTCCTAATTTGATTGGCAAAAATAAAGTGAAAATAGTTATTTAATTTGATTAAATTTAAATGACAGAATTGCCCCCAAATCCCTTCCAAATTCGGTCAAATGGGTATAAAAGAAAAACGTTGTTTTCTTCCTCATTTTCTCTTCTTCCATGAACTTTCAAGGCCTAAAGAAAATGGGTTTCAACTTGGTTTGATCAATCCATGGAGATTTGAAAGAAAACTCAAGGAAAAAGCATAAGAAACAAGTGATTAAAGGTAATCCACTTCATCCCTAAGCTTAGAAATTAGATTTCTTGTTTCTTGATGAATTAGAATGGTTCTAGGGTTCTTAAAAATCTAAAAAATTTGGGGCTTTGTTGTTTGGTGGATGGATTAGAAGCTAGTGTGCATGTGTGAAGTGTGTTTGGAAGAAATTATTGTAATTTAGTTCCAAATTATTCAATTGTTGAAGTGTTTCCATTATAGAGTTGTTGATCCACTCTAAATAGCCTAGAATTATTCTAGAGTTTTTCATATGTAGTGGGACTTATTTGGTGATGGATTAATTAGATTAATCTTGTTGAAAATAAGATTTAAGCATGAATTTTTGGCAAATTTGTTCACTGGATCAGACCTACACATGTTTCTGTTTTTGTGATGAAAATTTTGTCTTTAGAATGTTGTGGATGTGTTTTGGGAGTTTGAACATTTACCGGAAAGTATTTTCTACTTGAAATAAGCGAAAACGGCGTTACCGGGTGGATTTTGAGCCAACCGGGTGACAACTGCCCAAATAGTGAATCCATCACTGTTCGGGCAGCCCATGAACTGCCCCGACACTATTAGAGCTGACCTGGGTAGTTTCCATGAGTATCGGGTAGTCGGTTCGGTCAAAAATACATTTTAGGCCATTTTGTGGAAAAAACTGTTTTTGTAAAAGTTTCGCGAGTTTTCAACATTGTTTATGTCGATATTTGGTATTGAATAAATAGGTTAAGGTGAAATATGAATAAATTATTCATATTGGATATTAAAAAAATTAATTCGGTATTTTGAAAAAAGTTTTAAAAATACGATTTCGCCTGAACCCGCACTTCCGCTACGCCCCATCGCCCAAAACCCCAACAAAAATGTATCAAAGCGGGTCTGATGCTTCATCCATTATATTATTCATGCTTGATATATGATATATAATCCAATTTTAATGTTCACACTTGCTTGTAATCTATATACGTTTCTTTACTTTTCGGTTTTACGTTAACGGAAAATATAATGGAAATTTAATAGTTAAATTGTGTTATGTTTTCTAAAGTATAATTGAATTTTTTAGAAAATGATTTAGATTAAATTCTGCATTGGATGTAGAGTATAGCTTCCGTAGGAAAATCCCCGCTTTTAAATATGGCTGTAAAGTAACGTGTATTGGATACATGTTTCTTGGTCTATCTTGTCAGTACGGTTTATGGGTATTTTTCTATAAGTGCATCCGAGATCATGCCAAAGCTGTGAGGGTGAAGTTATAGGATTATTTTCCATACCGGTTGTATATTGATACTGGACAAATTCAAGTGAAAGTGGAAATCTTGAACGTGCCAAAGCTGTCAGGACTACACCGTAGCTTGGGTATGTCATTGACAAGTGTAGCCTTGATACGCCTCCATGTAAACGTGCCAAAGTTGTCATAGCGAGAAACGGTCAGGACCAAAACCAGGAGTCACTGGTGAGTGATTGACAAAGAGTTGTCTACCTAATGAATATACGAAGGCGAGATCGTGCCAAAGCTATGAGTCGAAATATATTCATGGGATCCTACTATCACTATGGAATTTGATTTAATTATTGAATTTTTGTTGTCCGTTAGGGATTACGGTATTATGTAAAGTAGTGGGATACACTGCTAAGTTTAAAATCCATAACTTAAGCAGTGTGTAATATTTTGGAATTTACTACTTTCATTTTTTTTATTCTATATTATTTATAGATTTATACTTCTAATCCATTGCATAGCTTATTACTTGAATATATAGGTTTTCTGACTTTACTTTTGGTTGCGTAGTTCTAGAATAGGTTCAAGAAAGACAGTAGACTTAGATATTATTAGATTAGTTAAAACCATCAGGAACTGTTGTTCCAATTTTCTTGAAAATCAAGATGGTTTGTGACTTAGTTACTAAGTCACATTATGTAATCTAAATGGATATATGTTTAGGATATTATTCTAGATAGAATTGTTTCTTATGTAGTAAGAATTGACTTGAATAGTTCATGTCTCGAGATTCTTGACTGGCGTAAAGAAAACCCCTTTAGTATTTGTTTATCATTTAATGACGTTTATTCGCTTTTAGTGACTTTTAGAAGTCACGTGTCTGACATAGTTTGCTGATCAATCATTTGCAATTGTTGTGAATAATTGAACGGAAATTATAAAGCTTAAGAAATGAGATGCGTATAGTTGTGTATAGAGAATTTTGATTCTCACAATACGTCAACTGTAGGTATTGGATACCAGATCTCTCATCTAGTTATTTAAAATAATGTTTAATAACTGTTTTGATATTTGATATCAGAACTTCTGACTATTGGATAGTTAATTGTTTTGTATAAACAGTTGTTACATATTTTAAAGTGACTAGTAGTGTCATTAATGAAAGATAAGCATTAAGAAAATATTTCGTAGAATAAATGACTTAGAACTGTGCATTATAAGATTTTATCATAAAAGCATTGGATGCTTGTTCCGTATGGTAAAGGACGGTCTGATACGAGATCACACCATATATCCTTAACCATTTAATGAATATTGTATTCAGGTTATGATTAAATTTCATTTAACCGATGATCGTCATTGGACCACAAGATTTATTAGACTAATACATTGGATGTATGTGGTTTAATGAATTAAAAATTACCTTAGATAGTTTTATATACTCCGTAACTTAGTTGATGAATTGTCATAACTTAGTTACGTGTTTCTAATGGAAAACATGTTGAACGTCTTGAATGGTTCAAGAACTGTCAATATGTTACTAATGAAACTCGGATATAATATTTTGAATAGTTCAAAGATATTTTATCTGTAGTGCTGAAAACTGTATCTTTAGAAATTCATTGCGCGTCTTTGAATTGCTCGAAGATGTTTGATATGATCAAACGCATGAATTCAAGGCAATTAGTTCTGAAGTTATTTAATGAATTTGATTCTTACTCATTATTAAACTTCCACGATTCCATAATGATGGAATTGGTCAGTGGGAGTTATCGAATCTTATATGATTTGATTCGTTGATATTAAGTGTTACCGAATTAATTTTCAATACTCTTGGGGTTATGCTCCAGTAACACTCTCTTTAATTAAGGTTCCATTCATTTCTACAGTTACATATATGATATGTATAGATAGAAAATTCGAATCTTGAAAAGTTTGAGATTTGAATCTTTCTTATGTGTAATGGTTATATAATTGAAAGTACTTGTGCCTCAGATGTACGATTGAAATATTTATCATTTATTCTATTTAATGGAATATTGTATTATATTTAATGGAATATTGTATTCTATTTAATAGAATATCTTTTCTACAATCCTGAGTAATAAAATTATTTTGTTACTTGGTGGTTAACATTGGATGTTGACGATTGCAGAAAAGATTTGACTTTGTGAAGTCAAATGTGAAAATGATAAACTGTAATGGAACTACATAATTAATAAGACGAAAAGGCCCTTAGATATCTTTTGTATAAGTCCAATAAGATGTCAGAATCATTTACAAAGTATTTGATACTTAATGATTCTAATATTTTCTTATCGAAGAAAATTATCCTGTAACTTATAGAGGGATCGATATTTGATATCGATTTCGGAACTAGGCATTGAACCATAGATCTAAGATTGTTAATAGCTTACTACGATCAAGTTTATAACTTGATTAGGCTTTCGTTATGAATAGTTCATAAAATATGTAAATTATTTGCGTAGGAAAAGCAAAGTGAGCTTGATAAAGGTTTGACCTTTATAGTATGACAGTGAGAAAGGTTATACTAAGTAGTCTATTGTAGATTCTGAGGAAATTTGTCTCTAGTCGCACTGATTGAACAATTAAAGATCTGTTGGTTAATGTTGATATTAAACTGTATTTTGGCTAAAGAATGCAAAGTGGCGTTCTTGAGTGATTTCTTTGAATGAGAGATCCGTCATGGTTTCTTAGTTTGAAGAGTTCATTCTTGAATGGCCCTAGAGTTTGTATTCTGCTAAGATCACAGTTTGATATATTAGCTTATGGAACCTATTGTAGACTCATATAAGCTTTCCAGAAATCCGTGTTCTCTGATTTTGATATCATTCAGATTGTCTGGTTTTATCGAAGTATAGAGAATACATATTTGTCAATAGGGTCAGTGGGAGCGTACAAATTTCTTTCTAGTATTATATATCCTTAAGTCTTTATTTCTTCGTGTTTGCAGTGGGAGTAGTCTCTGTTATATTTGATATAAAGTTTTATATAAGTTATAAAACTAAGAGACTCGTGTGATACTCCCATTAGTCGCGTATTGGATATGATCTAATAAAAGAAACAGCAAGGCTATCTGTATGACAGTTAGTATAACTGTTTGACATTTAACGTGTCTTATATATATATAGTGTTCATCTTTTGTAAATGATGATTCCTTTGTCGAAAGAGCTATTGATTAGAATGTCTAGTCAATATTATGCATCATAGGATGATGGCGTAATGAATACTGTATTATGTGCGATTAAAGATATCAATTTAATCGTAATTGTTACGAGTTATTTTGATATACAGTAGACCATATGATGAGTCTTGAAATATGTTCTTTATGATCTTTGAGATATTAAGAACGAGTTTCTCATACATGGAGAATTTAGTCAGCAACCATAACGTCAGATTAGTTTTGATCCTAATTATGACATTAGATGGTTTATGTCATATAAAGTCAGAAAAGATGCAGTGGGAGTGTCGCCATTGATTCTACTGTACTAGTGGGATCAGTTGCAACTTATGAAGTATTGACTTATGAAGTTGCAAAGTGACCCTATAGATTAGAAGTTTTCATATTAGTGTAGTGCTTGCGGTTGTCTCATAGTATTTGGATTTGATTTCTAAATACAAAGACAACTCAACAACTATAAGACAATACTGATATAGCGTCTGAGTCATATTCATGTGGAATTTGGATTCTACAAAATATGAATGATGTTGGCTTAGGAAAACAGTTGAGTTTGTTTGACAGACTCGATTTGTTAAAGCATACTTACTTGTTCTTGCATACCTCTTGAGTGCTGGTGAGCACTTGAGGGCCATGAGTATACGATACACATTGAGATGTGTATATGATACCATGGATTGGAACTAGATCAAGTGGGAGAAATTGTTAGGGTTAATGCTCAGAGTGCCAATCCGAATCGTATTTATGTCCGATTCATAAATACGAGCAATTATATTTTCCATAATATTACTAATTTTAATGGTAGTACCATTGTATTTTATACACTTATTCGATCTAATCACGATTATATATCTGATTACGATTAGATCGAAACTGAATCTAGTTCAGTGATACGTATATATTAGACAAAGACCATATGATTTACAGTATAGTGCGTAGTTACAACGTAGTTTGTAATTGACACACTATTAGTTGTATATCCTTAAATAAAGTTCATGGTCAAGATTTACTAACACGGGTCGGTTAGTAAAATCCACTGAGACCAATACATGTCGTATATCGTGACTTGGTCCGATGGTTTATCCCAGTGAACCATGAGTCTCGGGAGACTCGTATAGATATGTAGGTGTTTATTTGATAAGACACTGAACGACTCACGAAAGGTTTCCTAATAGATGGTACACCAACGTCAATATGAACCTTCTCGAGTTTTGTGAGCATAGTGGTCATTCGACTTGAGATACCACTGTGGATATATGAGCTATCCTCAACACTTTGATGGTAGTCACGTCAACGATCTAGTCATGATCAGACCTTCATCTGTTCGTTGGGTGTGGACTGATGCTCATGATATCATGTGCGTATCAAGATAGGATCCGTCAGTCCTATGTACATGGCATAAGCATCCTCACGTGTTTACGATCTAGTAAATCCATGGCCGTGGTATAACTTTGGAAATCAGTTCCGAGTGTTATTTAGAGATCGTAAATTAAAATTTGACTGTATTATACTGAATGAATTTGACGTTCTCATCTATATCCCAGGTATAATATGGATGGCCTGTAACGGAGGGATTATACGTATGCTATAACTGTTGAGTTTCTAAGGTCAAACCAAGATCGATTTAAACATTTATAAGTGTGAATATGACAAAGTTAAGTTGCATAATTACTTACTTTGATCGGCTTTTGGATGCGAGGAACAACAAAAATTCTTCAAGCTTTTCCTCCATGAAACTCACGGCTTTGGCCTCCATTTTTATGCTCCATGATTCGGTCAAGCTCCAAGCTTGAGTGTGCAACACATGCTCATAGATGGGTTTCCCTATCACCTTCGTAAGACTCCTAATGTGTGCTAGCAACTTGGAAATTTTGCCACAAAATTCCCTTGTTCTTCATGGTTCTTCTCGGCAAAGGAGAAGCAAATAGGAGAGATGAAGATGGTCACGCCCAAGGCATATAGGATAGAGAGAATGAGTTGTGAAAAGTTGTCAATGATTTTCCAAAAATTCAAAACATATACCAAAATTCCAAAAAAGGTAAATGTCTTTCAACTTTTCAAGCTTGAGTGTTTGGTAAGCAACCATCAAATCCCAGCAACTTCCACCAACCATAAAGTGAGGTGAAAGACAAGTGATGTGACTTGATGTGACAAGTGGGCCCCACTTGATTCAAAATGCGAGTGGTCCCACAAACACTCCCGGGCTCGGGTTCGCTAATTCCGAATTAACGAATTTTCCATTGAGACGTAATTAAATCAAATTTAATTAAATAATTATGCCTATCAAATTTACTATTCACGTCGCTAACGAATTAATTCTAAATTAACTCATTTACCCGAATTAAAATCTAATATATCGAATATATTATTTGATCGATTAATTTCAAATTAATCGTTCTCTCTGTTAAATAATATTTTATCCTAGATAAAATATCTCCGTAATTAATCCCAGATTAATTTTCTCTCAATGCTATTTAATCCCAGATTAATAATGTGCGAGTCATACGTCATCGGTGAATCTTCGGGAAGTGACCCATGAGATCCCCGGATATGTTGGCAGTTAATCCGGTGGTTGGACTATCCGAACACGTACGTATCTAGTACTACGCTTTTACTGATTTACAAGACATGGTTGGCTTCTAGCAAAGCACCGTGCCTACCCAATTCTCCAGAAATATTCTTAAAGGAATATGTAATCTTTATCAGGCGTAATATACGTAGTATTGAGTATTGTGATCCAGCATCGGATGTCACGTGCAAGGCCTGGGGCTGGAATTGTGTCTGCCCCGTACGAAGCACATATCGGATCTCTGGTAACTAGTCTCTATAATCGGATAAACATGACCTAGTCATAATATCCCGATAGCTACAGCATATAAGAGCACCAGTTCTGTATCCTACGTGATCATCATCTCCACTATGACTGGAGTGATACTTCCATCTTGACATCACACCCAATACACTACGATTCTCAATATACCCAGAAGAGCGTACTTAGAACCTGTTAAAGCCCTGGACGACCAAAACCAAAGTATATTGATTGTCGCAAGTATTAGCGGTGCAAGTCTCAGGTTAAACCAAATACACCTACCCTGATTCAGACATCTATAGACACATAGTCATACTACCAATGGAATTCCTTTGTCACATAGTTAATTTGTACAACAACACCATGATCTATACAAATAGTGATGCTATGGGTAATAATTGTCCAACAATCTCCCACTTGGCCTATAGCCAATCGCTCAAGTGTCATACACCCGAACTATGTATGGTTCGCTCAAACTTCTGCTGAGGAAAGGCTTTCGTCAGCGGATTTATGGTGTTATCATCTGATGTGATTTATTCGATCATCACATCGCCACGATGTATGATCCGAACGAATCCGATGAATATTTGAAGTATATATCTGGATCGTTGATGAGACCATTAATTTTTTAGCATATGCTGTAGCCTAGCTCAGCTGCTAACAGAACTACTCCTAATCTGATTAGGATTATTATAGATCCAAAAGGCTTATATTGCTGCCTCAGCTGTAGCAATATTCCACTTTTGTTGTTTATTCGGTAACAATATCTTGCTTGGAAGATTTCCAGCTCACTGTTCCGTTATTCAAACTATATAGTACCGTTATTGCGACTTATAGTCGTTATAATCGGTTAGGAAACTTGCAACAGTGAACCTAATCACTTCATGTTCTCATTCTCCATAGGTCTAAGAAAGCATCCTTAGTTCCTCTAAGATACTAAAGGATGTTCTTAACATCAATTTAGTGACTATCACCTGAATTGGCCTGATTGTGACTCCATATGCTCAAAGCATATGAGACACCAGGTCGCGTACATTTATTTAAATGTACGAGTTCTCAAAGAGTGCCAACAACTTCTAGATTTATCCTAGTAGATCTTTATTCCTAGAATAAAAGTTGTCTCTCCCAAGAATTCTATGGAGAATTTTCATGAAAGCCAAGCCAAGAATTTTCATGGGAATATCATTTCCAAGAAATGACATATCATCATTTTTAGGACAATCACTGTCAGTGCGCTCGCACTAACCTCCTTATATACACAAGAATCATTTTCGTTTTGAATTAAATCATATACCATTATGATTACATCAAAACGATAATTCCAAGAACGCAATGCTTGCTTCAATCCATAAATGGATCATTTTAACTTGCAAACCTTGTTTGCTCGTTTTGGTACGACAAAACCGTCAGGATGTTGTAAACATCCTCCAAAAGTTTCCGTTTAAGGAAAGCGATTTTGACGTTCAGCTGCCATATTTCATAAATGAAACATGCAGCTTTAACAAGCATTATCCAAATGGATTTAACCATGGCAACGAGTAAAAGGTTTCGTCGTAATCGACACAATGTTGATAACGATACCCTTTTCGCTACAAGCCTAGCTTAGTACGTTAATATGTTTCAATCCATGTATGTCTTCCTTGAAGACTTATATAGTACCAATAGGCACAATGCCTTCTCGTACAACAACGAGTGTCCAAACTTGGTTGGTATACATGGAATCCATTTTGGAAATCATGGCACTTTTCCATAATAGGGATTCGATACCTTGTATCACTTCCTCATACGTAGTCAGTGTTTCTTATTCCTCAATAAGATTGACATCTTTATGAGGTGAGATCAGAAACCCATACCTCCCAGGTTGTTTTCTGACTCTCTCTGATTTGCGCGGTTCTTGTGTATTCGAAAATTATTGGTATAGTTTCATCCCTGATGAACTATTTGTGTTCCATTAAGGAATCGGTGCCTGGAATAGTATTACTTTGATTTTCATCGAGTTTTACTTTCCTCCCACTTACCACTGCATATCGGTATTCCTCTTAGGAAAACCGCATGGTGAGCAACAATTAAATTGTTCTCATGTGAGTTGTATAAGTACTATACTTTGGTTACCCTAGGATAACCCAAAAATTAGGCACTTATCCGATTTGGATTCTAGTTTGGTATCATCCAAACATATGCCCAGCATTCCCAAATTTTCAGGAATGAGAAAACCAGTTTCTTTCTTGTTCATATCTAATATGAAGTCTGTCTAACAGATTTTTATGGAACCTTATTCAAAATAAGTTTTGCACTGATTAATGCATATCCTTTGAAGGAAATGGTAGCTCAGAGTGACTCATGATTAACCTTATCATGTCCAACAAAATTTGGTTTCTCTGTTCGGACACACCGTCAAATTGACGTGTTCCGGGAGTAGTCCTTATTGAAAGAATAGTATACTCTTTCAAGTATTTGAGAAACTTATTGCTTAATTATTTTCCATCATGGTCTAACCGTGACAGTTTTAATACTTTAGCCGGTCTGTCTGTCTACTTCATGTCGAAACTCTTTGAATTCATCAAAAGTTTCCGATTCGTGTTTCATTAGAAATACATAACCATAACGCGATGCCACATCCGTAAAGATTACGAAGTGTTCATATCCACCTCTAGCCTAGCTAGACATGGGCCCACTGACGTCACTATGAACGAGGGCTAACAGATCGGTGGCACTTGCACTTTTACCAAGTAATAGGTGTTATAGGCACTTTGCCTAATAAACTAGATTCATAGACATTATTTGATTAGAATCAAATCTGTCCTAGTACCCACTCTTCGAAAGTGTGGATATATGAGTCTTGTTAATTGTGTCCCAGACAACAATGCCACTTATAAGTTTCAACTGATTAATTCAGTTTGAGCTATTTGTTTGTCATGTTATACGTTTGAGATTTATTTATATTCAAAATATAAATACTGTTATTCACATCTAATGTGTTTATCTCAATATCATCTTAATAAAATAAAACACTTTAGTGTTCTAGAATATAAAGGTACACCCGCAACGGGTTAAACCCTGATATAGAGATAATGTTTCTAGTCAAACTAGTTACATTGTAACAGTTTCCTAATTTAAGTACACACCCGAAGGGTAGTTCCTAAACTTAGGTTTCTATGGTTAAAACAGCGACTTTCGTCCTATTTGCGATTCGTAGAGCAATCTCAACTGAAGTCAGTATCTTGCTTATCATCAGATTCTGCACACCAGTACGTATATTTACGTACCACATCTAGTATCTAAAATATAATTTTAATACTAGTAGTGAACATGTTTATAACAAACATATTTAAAGCCGCAGCCTTGTCCCGTCTTTAATTCCTTAATGTCTTCCTTGTCCATATGGTAGTCACGCTTCCAGTGACCCCGTTTACCACAGTTTAGGCAGACATTCGGGATATGTCCTTTGTCTTCCCAGAAGATTATAATGACTTTGCCTTTGCCCCTTTTCCACACCCCAGAAGCCTTTGGCCAAGCCTTGGCCTTCTGGGATGTCGAAGTAAGATGCGCCTTGCGCTTCTTGCCCTATTGCAAACTCTGGTTTTGTCTCCTTGAGTATAGCCATTAACTCTCCAAGAGTTTTCTATTGCAATTTATTTTTCTAAGATCTAAAGATAGATTTATGAAGATCCTTCAATTTCATTATCATACTATAAGGATCTAATCCTTAGTTCTGAATAAGAAATTAAGGAGTCTTTGCAGCAAGCATAACAGATTAAGCACTAAGGTTATCATCATATGAATATTCCAAATATCATGTTCTACTATTTGTTCAACTCTGGGCTTAGGCTCGAGACTCCACTCTATTAAATAAAGTAACTTCTCGGTCCCCAGGACTATCCTGAGATTTTATTCCCAATTTGAAAATTAAACTCGTTTAAAGACATTTTCACCAGGTTTATGTTTTAAACGCTAATCTTTCAATTATCTTGATTGTCATAGTCCAACTATCCAATCAACGATATTAGGTACTATTAATATAATGATTACTATAGTCTAACTATATAATCAACTATAATTTAATTGGTTAAATTCAATATATTGATTACAATAATCCAATTATATAATCAACTATAATTGAAATAGTTTGAATACAGTCCAACTGTTTAAATAAAACAACTATTAAATATTAGTCCAACTAATATATTAATTTATATTGACAAAAAAATTGAAATGAACGCGTATTGGCAAGTAACTAAACGAATATTGCAAATTTAATACTTGCCTCCCACTATTTTTCGGCGAGCCTCTAACCCTCTGTGGAGTACTCGGGAAACCTTGTTTCCTAGTGGGCTAGGATCTCGTTAAATAACACACAATCTTGACTTTGGCCAACAAATTGTATGATAATTAACTAGGTAGATCTCTAAGATCAATTGGATCCCATCCAATTCCTAGATCCAGTAGGTGGACATCCAAGTCCGAAACATATATCTTATATATGCCAATATATCCAATATATTCCCTAACCTTTTTCCTCTGAATCAACTAAGCCTTGGCTTTGGCACAACAAACTTAATGATCCCAGTTAAGCGGAACCATTGACCTTGGAAAGCTTCGTAATCGATGTCGATGGACAAGAAGTGATCTTGACTTTGGCCAACAAATCAAAACTTGGACAAGACACCGATATGGAACAAAGCCTTCATGATTCAAACACATCCGCGATGGAAAAAGGTCATGACTTTGGCCAACAAACCAGTGCCAATCTTGGATCTTGAGTAAGAATCCCTCAATGGAAGGAAAAAAAAAACGCTTAATATATGTTGAGGGTTTTTCGCGTAAATTGGCAACCAATTTATTATCTTTGTTAGGTCTCATCATCATACACCCTTAAGCATGCATTCTAAAAGCATAATAAGGCGCGTATAAATAAAATAATAATGATATGCGGATGGATACTTAACACATTGTTCCTAGAATAAATCTCTCCATTTCTTCTCTCCCGCTAGCACAAATCTTACTTCTACCCAATTACATAACACTTCTAAAGAAACCTCATTTACATTGAGGGGAATAGGTGAGAGGAGAAATACAAAGAGTCAAGAGGTAATAGGCTGGACACGCAGGTCCAATTAAATAAATTCTAATTTATTACAACAATTTCCAAAATTGCCCTCACCCATCTAATATCCATCTGATATGCATTATTCATACATCGCATCCATGTATTCACACAAAGCATGTTATCAATCAATCTAATCCAATTAATTAATATGAAATTAATGACCATCCAATGTTCAAACAACGATTTGATTTTGCGCGAGTCCAACTCGTTTTACGAATAAGTACTCAAAGTACGAATTCTTGAATTATATTAACTACAATATTAAATCCAATTTAATTTGTATTTAATACTAATTCTATATTTAATTCTAAATTAAATAATTACACTTTTTAATGTGCCTTTACGACTTAGATTCCAAATCTAATCGTTACGGGTCTCAAAGCCCAATTAACATCCAATGTCAATTTAATTAAAGTCCAATGGGCTTTCAATTAATTTCATAAGGCATGGACTTTGGTTAATATGGGTCAAACCCAAATACCAAAGCCCATTTAAGGAATCACCCTTATTTGCCAAGAAACCAATTTAGGCCTATTAGGTCCATTTTATTATATTTGGACTTTATGGATATGGTTTTGGGCCCAATTGGATCCAACCAATTAGCCCAAACCAAACTTGGCCCAACCAAGCCCATTAAGCCCAAATACAACTTTACAAGCCCAATTTCTAAATTAAGCTCAATTATTAAATCACAAAATTCCAAATTTCACAATTAAATTAATCAAAGTGTATAGCCATGATTAATTAACCAATTAACATTTCCAAAACATCAATTTACATAATTAATCATGCTAATTATCATCAACACGGTCCAACACAATTGAATCAAAAATCATATCATTTTCCATGCTATATAGTCACGACATTTGTAGGGTTTTATTGTCCGATTCCGAATTCAATCCAATTAAATCATAAATCAACATTTCCCAAGTCATTCAAACTCATCCAATGATTCAAAAAACAAAATCACAATGACATTAAGGTAAGCATACCATTCGGCCAAGCCAAATATTTTGGGGAAAATTCATCCAATTCAATTTTCATCAAATTGATCATGCATAACACTATGTTATCATCATTCAAGCATATTCCAACAATCAATTTCATCAAAGCATGCTCAAATCAATTTTACCCTAATTCCAATTTCATGCTTAAACAACGCTCTGATACCATTGTTGAGTTTCTAAGGTCAAACCAAGATCGATTTAAACATTTATAAGTGTGAATACGACAAAGTTATGTTGCGGAATTACTTACTTTGATCGGCTTTTGGATTCGAGGAACAACAAAAATTCTTCAAGCTTTTCCTCCATGAAGCTCACGGCTTTGGCCTCTATTTTTGTGCTCCATGATTCGGTCAAGCTCCAAGCTTGAGTGTGCAATCATGCTCATAAATGGGTTTCCATATCACCTTCGTAAGACTCCTAATGTGTGCTAGCACCTTGAAACTTTTGCCACAAAATTCCCTTGTTCTTCATGGTTGTTCTCGGCAAAGGAAAGAAAAGAGGAGAGATGAAGATGGTCACGCCCAAGGCATAGAGGAAAGAGAGAATAAGTTGTGAAAAATTGTCAATGATTTTCCAAAAATTTAAAACATATACCAAAATTCCAAAAAAGTAAATGTCTTTCAACTTTTCAAGCTTGAGTATTTGGTAAGCAACCATCAAATCCCATCAACTTCCATCAACCATAAAGTGAGGTGAAAGACAAGTGATGTGACAAGTGGGCCCCACTTGATTCAAAATGTGAGTGGTCCCGCAAACACTCCCGGGCTCGGGTTCGCTAATTCTGAATTAATGAATTTTCCGTTGCGACGTAATTAAATCAAATTTAATTAAATAATTATGCCTAGCAAAATTACTATTCACGTCGCTAACGAATTAATTCTAAATTAACTCGTTTGCCCGAATTAAAATCTAATTTTAATTCCGCGTCGAAATCCAATTTCGTATAATATATTGAATATATTATTTGATCGATTAAATTCAAATTAATCGTTCTCTCTCATAATAATATTTTATCCCAAATAAAATATCTCCGTAATTAATCCCAGATTAATTTTCTCTCAATGCTAATTAATTCCAGATTAATAATGTGCGAGTCATACGTCATGGGTGAATCTTCGGGAAGCGACCCATGAGATCCCCGATATGTTGGCAGTAAATCCGGTGGTCGGACTATCCGAACACGGACGTACCTAGTACTACGCTTTTACCGATTTACAAGACATGGTTGGCTTCTAGCAAAGCACCGTGCCTTCCCAATTCTCCAGAAATATTCTTAAAGGAATATGTAATCTTTATCAGGCGTAGTATACGTAGTATTGAGTATTACGATCCAGCATCGGATGTCATGTGCAAGGCCTGGGGCTGGAATTGTGTTTGTCCCGTACGAAGCACATATCGGATCTCTGGTAACTAGTCTCTATAATCGGATAAACATGACCTAGTCATAATATCCCGATAGCTGCAGCATATAAGAGCACCAGTTTCGTATCCTACGTGATCATCATCTCCACTATGACTGGAGTGATACTTCCATCTTGACATCACACCCAATACACTACCATTCTCAATATACTCAAAAGAGGCATACTCAGAACCTGTTAAAGTCCTGGACGACCAAAACCAAAGTATATTGATTGTCGCAAGTATTAGTGGTGCAAGTCTCAGGTTAAGACCAAATACACCTACCCTGATTCGGACTTCCATAGACACATAGTCATACTACCAATGGAATTTTGAGGGGTCTATCCAGAGAGAAGTTGTTTCCGTACCATCGGTAAACACAACCTCTTGTTACACTTGCATGAGTATCCAATACCCAAATATTGAGAACTATGTTGTTATGCTCCCACAACGCGCACAAGTGTAATACTAGTCTATTCCGCATTATCGATGTCCAATCTCGATAATACTACGACTAGGGATATTTAATGATTAAACCTTCGTGGATTGATACTGTCTCATATCATCTCAATCCGGAACTAATCATAATGACCTTTTATCATTTATATATCTTGGTAATCTAATTACAAATGATAAAAGAGCAATTTCCTTTGTCACATATTTAATTTGTACAACAACACCATGATCTGTACAAATAGTGATGCTATGGGTCATAATTGTCCAACAATGACCTCGACTTGTATAGTTTAGCGAGATTATTCGTGGTCGTCATAACCCATGAGTGGGTGGATTATGGACACGAAATTGGATTTCGTGACGGATAGACCTAAACTTAGAGAGTCCCACAATATGAAGTGTACTCGTTTAACACTTGGGCAACGCAATATGAATAATATGGATTATTCATAATACTTCATCGGATTAAATGAGTTAATCCAGATCATTTAATCGGTTAAACGATAACACATGCAATATGGGATTTTGTCTGCTGATAATTATTGTGTATTTGTATTTGATACATAATTCGATTAGATACACATTAATTATTCGTCAAATGAGATTTTGACACATGCCATGAATATAAGTATTTATTATTTAATGTAAATAAAATACATATATTTGTGTAAATTAATTGTTTAATTATTCAATAGTTAAATAATTAAATAATTGACTTTTCAAACTTTATCCAATTGTCATTATGAATATGATATATGGTGACAAATGATTGGAACACTTGGCTTGAGTTTAATTTCACTTTATTATGTCCTAATTTGATTGGCTAAACTAAAGTGAAAATGGTTATTTAATTTGATTCAATTTAAATGCTAAAATTGCCTATATCCCTTCCAAATTCGGTCAAATGGGTATAAAAGAAAAAAGTTATTTTCTTCCTCATTTTCTCTCCTTCCATGAACGTGTTGGTCTCTAAGACATTCCAAGATCATATAAAGCAATGAAATCATGTGAATACGAAAGTAAAGTATGGCGGAATCATACTCACTTTGATCGGATTTTGGATGCGTTGAACACAAAAATTGCTCCTTGAAGTTTCGGCCAAGCCCCTCTGAAGTTGATCTCCAAGCTTTCCTCTTTGAAGTGTTGAATCCAAGCTCCAAGCTTTGATTTGAGATTCCAAGCTCAAAGGTTGGTTTCCCTAACACCTTAATATGATTCCTTATGTGTGTGCAAGCGCAAAATTGAAATAAATTTTGTCTTTAGTGAAGAGCAACTCTCGGCCAAGGACAAAATTGAAGAGAGTCAAAATTTTGGTTCAAAACCGTGAGTGAGAGAGAGAGAGAATGTAATACTTGTGTTTTTGTTTTCTAAAAGCAAATACACTTATGAAAAGTCAAAGACAAAATTTTGTATATCTTTTCCAAAAGAATAAAGCAAATTGGAGGGAAAAAAGTAATTAAGGCTTCCAACCACTCCCATCATGAATAGTGACTGCATTGTTGGGTTTCTTTTAAGTCCCAAGGATCATTTTAAAGCATGAAACAAGTGCAAATACAATCAAAGGAGGTGCGGAATACTCACAATGAACAGATTGGATGCTACGAAGAACAACAAAATTCGGTTTCTGCTCTCCTTGGAGTCTCGGCAGTGAGCTGCAACAAGTGTCTCCATTTTCGGCTTTGGTCCTCCATGAAATCTTCAAGCTCCAAGCTTCCAAAATGGATCCCAAGCTCACGAAATCACTGCCCTATCACCTTGGTAAGTCTCCTAGAGTGTGCTAGCACCTTTATGATTTGCCACAAATCATCCAAAGCTTCTCTTTAGCTCTTGCTTTTGCAGAAAACAGAAGGAAGAAGAAGGTCCAAGACCGTGTGAGAGAGAGGAGCATTTTGGCTCCAAATCGTGAAAAGAGAGAGAGAGATGGATGAGTTTGGTTGGTTGGAATAATGTATCTAATACACAAATTTTGAAAGTCAAATTTCATTATTGAAATAATGTTAAATGTCTTTCAAGCCATCAACTTCCATCTACTCACATCAACTCACATCACTCAATCAAGTGACAATTGTCACATCACTCAAAATGACATTTGATTTGACACTTGATGTGACTAATGATTTGATGCTTGATTTGACTTGCATGCCGCACTCAAATTCGAAATGCGAATGCGCTCACAAACAATCCCGGGCTCGGGTCCGCTAATTCCAAATTAACGAATTTTCCGTTGTGACGCAATTAAATGATTATGCCTAGCGAAATCACTATTCACATCGCTAACGAATTAATTCTAAATTAACTCGTTCGCCCGAATTAAAATCCAATTTTAATTCCGCGTCGAAATCCAATTTCGTTTAATATATCGAATATATTAATTTGTCGATTAATTCCAAATAATTGTTATCTCTCTTTAAATGATATTTTATCCCAGATAAAATATCTCCGTAATTAATCCCAGATTAATTTTCTCCCTCTCTAATTAATCCCGATAATTTTAAAAGTGCGAGTTATACGTCATCGGTGAATCTTTGAGAAGCGACCCATGAGATCCCCAGATATGTTGGCAGTAAATACGGTCGTCGGACTATCCGAACATGTAAGTACCTAGTACTTTGTTTATACCGATTTACAAGACAAGGTTGTCTTCTAGCAAAGCGCCATGCCTACCAAATTCTCCAGAAACATGCTTACATGAATAAGCGATCTATATCAGACGTAGTATACGTAGTATTGTGTATGTCGATCCAGTATCAGATGATCACGTGTTAGGCCTGGGCTGGAATTGTGTCTGCCCCGTAAGAAGCACATGTCGGATGTCTGGTAACTAGTCTCTATAATCGGATATACATGACCTTGCCATAATATCCCGATAGCTGCAGCATTTAAGAGAACCAGTCTCGTATCCTACGTGACCATCATCTCCACTATAACTGAAGTGATACTTCCGTCTTGACATCACACCCATACACTACGATTCTCAATATACCCAGAAGAGGCGTACACAGAACCGGTTAAAGCCCTGGATGACCAATCCAAAGCATATTGATTGTCGCAAGTATTAGCGGTGCAAGTCTCAGGTTAAGACCAAATACACCTACCCTGATTTCGGACTTCCATAGACACATAGTTATACTACCAATGGAACTCCGAGGGGTCTATCCAGAGCGAAGCTGTTTCCTGTACCATCGGTAAAACACAACCTCCTATTACACTTGCATGAGTATTTTATACCCAAATATATGAGAACTTTGCCGTTGTGCCCTCACAACGCGCACAAGTGTAATACTAGTCTTTTACGCTTTTATCGATGTCCAATCTTGACAATGCTCTGACTAGGGATATTTAATGATTTATCCTTCGTGGACTGATACTGTCTCATATCATTCTCAATCCAGGAATAAATCCTAGGGACCTCCTATCATTTATATATCTTGGTGATCTAATCACAAATGATAAGAGAGCAATCTCCTTTGTCACATAGTTAATTTGTACAACAACACCATGATCTGTACAAATAGTGCCACTATGGGTCATAATTGTCCAACAATCTCCCACTTGGCCTATAGCCAGTCACTCGAGTGTCTGACACCCGAACTATGTACGGTTGGCTCAAATTGCTGAGAAAATATTTTCGTCACGGATTTGCATGATTGTCATCTGATGCGATTTATTCGATCATCACATCGCTACGATGTATGATCCGAACGAATCAGTTGAATATCAAAGTATATATATTTGGATCGTTGATGAGACCATTAATTCTTTAGCATGTGCTGACGCCTAGCTCAGCTGCTAACAGAATTATATCTAATCTAATTAGATTTGTTGTCGACCCAGAAGGCTTCTATTGCTGCCTTCAGCTGTAGCAATAACCCGCATTTGTTGTTTATACGGTAACAGTATCTTGCTTGGAAGATTTCCAGCTCACTGTTCCGTTATTCAAACTTTGTAGTACCGTTTTGTGACTTGTAGTCATTTTAACGGTTTGGAAACTTGCTACAGTGATTCCAGTCACTTCAAGTTCTCATTCTCCATAGACTAAGACAACATCCTTAGTTCTCTAAGATACTAACAGATTTTCTTAACATCAATCCAGTGACTATCACTTGGATTGGCCTGTTTGTGAATCCATATGCTCAAAGCGTATGAGACATCAGGTCGCATACATTTTTCAATGTACGATTTCTCAGAGAGTATTTATGAAAGCCAAGCTTTCACCGATTCTATTTATTATGGGAATATCATTTCCAAGAAATGACATAGATTATCATTAATTTTATAGGACAGCCACTGTCAGTGCGCTCCCACTAACCTCCTTATATACACAAGAATCATTTTCGTTTTGAATTAAATCATAAACTATTATGATTACATCAAAACGAATAATTCCAAGAACCTATGCTTGCTACAATCCAAACATGGATCGAATAACCTACAAACTTGTTTGCTAGTTTAGGTACGACAAAACCGACAGGATGTTATAAACATCCTCCAAAGGTTTCATTTTCAGGAAAGCGATTTTCCCGTAAGCTGACATATTTCATAAATGAAACATGCAGCATTAGCAAGCATTTTCCAAATGGATTTACGTGGCAACAGGTAAAAAGTTGAATTGTAACCAACACAATATTGATAACGATACCTTTCCGCTACAAGCCTAGCTTAGTACGTTGGTATGTTGTCTTCCATGTATGTCTTCTTGAAGACTTATAAAGTACCAATAGGCCACAATGCCTTTGCGGTACATCAACTAGTATCCAAACTGGTTTATATACATGGAATCCATCTCAGACTTATGGCACTTTGCCATAA
>SKCR01046690.1:0-41291 GCA_019454045.1 Zanthoxylum bungeanum
TTCCCAAAAACATATACACAATTTTTACCTCCAAAAAAGTCGAGCAATTAAAGCAATAAATGCATGCCAACCACACACATCACTAGCCATCAATCAATGAATAGTGACTAGCGTCAATCACTCAAAGTGAAAGACATCCATCACTTGATTGATGAATGATGTGACGCTAGATGCCACTAGTGATTTGACGTTACTTGTGTGCCGCACTCGAATTCGAAATGCGAATGCGCTCGTAAATAATCCCGGGCTCGGGTTCGCTAATTCCAAATTAACGAATTTTCCGTTGCGACGTAATTCAATTTAATTTAATTAAATAATCATGCATAGCATAATTATTATTCACGTTGCTAACGAATTAATTCTAAATTAATTCGTTCGCCTGAGTTAAAATCTAATTTTAATTCTGCGTCGAAATCTAATTTCGTTTAATATATCAAATATATTAATTTATCGATTAATTCCAAATTAATCGTTATCTCTCTTTAAATGATATCTTATCTCAGATAAAATATCTTTGCAATTAATCCCAGATTAATTTTCTCTCTCTTCTAATTAATCCCAGATTAATTAAAAGTTGCGAGTCATACGTCATCGGTGAATCTTTGGGAAGCGAACCATGAGATTCCCGGATATGTTGGCAGTAAATTTGGTCGTCGGACTATCTGAACACGTAAGTACCTCGTACTACGTTTATACCGATTTACAAGACAAGGTTGGCCTCTAGAAAAGCGTCATGCCTACCCAATTCTCCGGAAATATCCTTACATGAAAAAATGATCTATATCAGGCGTAGCATACGTAGTATTGCGTATTTCTATCCAGTATTAGATGATCACGTGCTAGGCCTGAGGCTGGAATTGTGTCTGCCCCGTACGAAGCACATGTCGGATGTCTGGTGACTAGTTTCTATAATCGGATAACATGACCTTGTCATTTTATCCCGATAGCTGCAGCATTTAAGAGAACCCGTCCCGTATCCTGCGTGACCATTATCTCCATTATGACTGGAGTGATACTTCTGTCTTGACATCACACCCAACACACTACGATTCTCAATATACCCAGCATTGGCGTACACAGAACCTGTTAAAGTCCTGGACGACCGCAACCAAAGTATATTGATTGTCGCAAGTGTTAGCGGTGCAAGTCTCAGGTTAAGACCAAATACACCTACCCTAATTTTGGACTTCCATAGACACATAGTCATACTACCAATGGAATTCTGAGGGGGTCTATCCAGAGCGAAGCTGTTTCCCGTACCATCGGTAAAACACAACCTCCTATTAGACTTGCATGAGTATCATATACCCAAATATATGAGAACTATGCTGTTGTGCCCTCACAACGCGCACAAGTGTAATACTAGTCTTTAACGCATTATCGATGTCCAATCTCGATAATACTCTGACTAGGGATATTTAATGATTAATCCTTCGTGGACTGATACTGTCTCATATCATTCTCAATCCAGGAACTAATCATAGGGACCTCCTATCATTTATACATCTTGGTGATCTAATCACAAATGATAAGAGTGCAATCTCCTTTGTCACATAGTTAATTTGTACAACAACACCATGATCTGTACAAATAATGACGCAATGGGTCATAATTGTCCAACAATCTCCCACTTGGCCTATAGCCAGTCACTCGAGTGTCTTACACCCGAACTATGTACGGCTGGCTAAAACTGCTGAGAAATGCTTTCGTCAGCGGATTTGCATGATTATCATCTGATGCGATTTATTCGATCATCACATCGCCACGATGTATGATCCGAACGAATCAGATGAATTTCGAAGTATTTATCTGGATCGTTGATGAGACCATTAATTATTTAGCATGTGCTCAAGCCTAGCTCAGCTGCTAACAGAATCATTCCTAATCTAATTAGGTTTGTTATCGACCCAAATGGCTTCAATTGCCGCCTCAGCTGCAGTAATTACTCGCATTTGTTGTTTATTCGGTAACAGTATCTTGCTCGGAAGATTTCCAGCTCACTGTTCCGTTATTCAAACTGTATGGTACCGTTTACAACTTATAGTCGTTTTATCGGTTATAGGAAACTTGTAACAGTGATCCCAATCACTTCAAGTTTTCCATCTCCATAGATTAAGACATCATCCTTAGTTCTCTAAGATACTAACGGATGTTCCTAACATCAATCCAGTGACCATCACTTGGATTGGCCTGTTTGTGAATTCATATGCTCAAAGCATATGAGACACGAGGTCGCGTACATTTTTCAATGTACGAGTTTCTTGGAGACATTTCCCGAAAGCCAAGCTTTCACCGATTATTATTATGGGAATATCATTTCCAAGAAATGACATATTATCATTATTTATATAGGACAACCACTGTCAGTGCACTCCCACTAACCTCCTATTATACACAAGAATCATTTCATTTTGAATTAATCATAAACTATTATGATTTCATCAAAACGATAATTCCAAGAACCTATGCTTGCATCAATCCAAACATGAATCGAATAACCCGCAAACCTTATTTGCTAGTTTTTGGTACGACAAAACCGACATGATGTTATAAACATCCTCCAAAAGGTTTCCTTTGAAGGAAAGCGATTTTCCCGTAAAGCTGACATATTTCACTAATGAAATATGCAGCATTAGCAAGCATTATCCAAATGGATTTACCGTGGCAATAGGTAAAAGGTTGAATCAAAATCAACACAATGTTGATAATGATAACTTTCCGCTAAAAGCCTAGCTTTATACGTTGGGATGTTGCCATCCATGTATGTCTTCCTTGAAGACTTATACAGTACCAGTAGGCACAATGCTTTGCGGTACTTCAACTAGTATCCAAACTTGTTGATATATATGGAATCTATTTCGGACTCATGACACTTTGTCATAAAATGGAGTCAATACCTTGTATCACTTCCTCATACGTAGTCAGTTGGTATACCTCAAAAGATAGACATCTTTATGAGGTGAGATCAGAAACCCATACCCAGGTTGTTTTCTGACTCTCTCCGACTACGCGGTTCTTGTGTATTCGAAGATTAATGGTATAGATTCATCATTGATGAACTAATTGTGTTCCATTAAGGAATCTGTGCCTTGAATAGTATTACTCCGATTTTCATCAAGTTTTACTATCCTCCACTTACCACTGCATATCGATATTCCTCTTAGGAAAACCGCATGGAGAGCAACAATCTAATTGTTCTCTGGTGAGATGTATAAGTACTATACTTTGTTATCCCTAGGATAACCTACAATTGGCACTTATCCAATTTGGGTTTTAGTTTGGTATCATCCAAACGTATGCCTAGCATCCCAAATGTTCAGGAATAAGAAACCTAGTTTCTTTCCTGTTCATATCTAATATGATATCTGTCAAACAGATTTTAATGGAACCTTATTCTAAATAAGTTCTTGCACTGTTAATGCTTATCTGTTGAAGGAAATGGTAGCTCAGAGCGACTCATGATTAACCTTATCATGTCTAACAAAATTCGGTTACTCAGTTCGGACACACCGTCAATTGACGTGTTCCGGGAGGAGTCCTCATAGAAAGAATACTATACTCTTTCTAGTAAATTAGAAACTTATTGCTTAAGTATTTTCCATTACGGTCTTACCGTGACGGTATAATACTATAGCCGATCTGTTTGTCTATTTCGTGTCGAAACTTTAAAAGTTTCCGATTTGTGTTCTTCAAAAGAAACACATAACCATAACGCGATGCCACATCCGTATAGGTCACGAAATATTCATCTCCACCTCTAGCCTAGCTAGACATGGGCCCACTTGCTTCACTATGAACTAGGGCTTACAGGTCGGTGGCATTTACACTTTTACCAAGTAAATAGTGTTATAGGCACTTTGCCCAATAAACTAGATTAATAGACTTTATTTGACTGGAATCAAATCAGTACTAGTACCCACTCTTCAAAAGTGTGGATATACGAGTCTTGTTTGATTATGTCCCAGACAACAATGCCACAATTAGTTTCTTCTGATCAAATCAGTTTGAGCTATTTATTTGTCATGTTATATATTTGAGATTTATTTTATATTCAAAATATAAACTCTGTTATTCACATCTAATGTGTTTATCTCAATATCATCTTTATATAAAAAAACACTTTAGTGTTCCAGAATATAAAGGTTCAATCCGCAACGGATTAGACACTAATATAGAGATAATGTTTCTAGTCAAACTAGTTACATTATAACAGTTTCCTAATTTAAGTACACACCCGAAGGCAGTTCCTAAACTTAGGTATCTACGGTTAAAACAGCGACTTTCGTCCCGTTTCCAATTTGCAGATAAATATTTATTGAAGTCAGTATCCTGTTCAAAACAGATTCTGAACATCAATATATATGTTTATGTACCACACTAAGTATCTAAAATCCAATTTTAATACTAGTAGTGAACATAATCTTGACAAACATATTTGAAGTCAGAGCCTTGCTCGTCTTGAATTCCTTCATGTCTGCTTTGTCCAAATGGCAGTCACGCTTCCGCAATCCCGTTTACCACAATTTAAGCAGACATTTTGGGATATGTCCTTTATCTTCCTAGAAGATTATAATGATTTTGCCTTTGCCAGTTTCAACACTCTAGAAGCCTTTGGCCAAGCCTTGGGTTTCTAGAATATCGAAATAAGGTGCGTCTTGCGCTACTTGCCTAATTGCAAATTTTGACTTTGTCTCCTTGAGAATAGTCATTAACTCTCCAAGAGTTATCAATTGCAATTTAGTACTTCTAAAATCTAAAGGTAGATTTATGAAGATCCTTCAATTTCATTATCATACTTTAAGGATCTATTCCTTAGTTCTGATTCAGAAATTAAGGAGTCTACTGCGACAAGCTTAATGAATTAAGCACTAAAGTTATCATCACATAAATCTTCCAAAGATTATGCTCTACTATTTACTTAACTCCGGGCTTAGGCATAATATGTTATTTTATCAAATAAAGTAACTTATTATTTTTCCAGGACCATCCTGAAATTTATTCCCAATTTGAAAATTAAACCATTTAAATACATTTTCCCTAGGATCATGTTTTAAATGTCAATCTTTCAATTTTATCTTGATTTTAATAGTCCAACTATTTAATCAACGATTAAGGTACTATTTATTATAATGATTACAATAGTCCAACTATTTAATCAACTATAATTTAATAGATTAAAATCAATTATATTGATTACTATAATCCAATTATAAAATCAACTATAAATGAATAGTTTGAATATAGTCCAACTATTTATTAAAACAACATTTAAATATTAGTCCAACTAACATTTAATTTATATGACGACGAATGATATTTGTTTGAGCGCGTATGGCAAGTAATTAAACGAATATTGCAAATTTAATTCTTGCCTCCCACTATTTTTCGTCGAGCCTCTAACCCTCTGTCGAGTACTCGGGAAACTGTGTTTCCTAGTGGGTTAGGATCCCATTAAATATCACACAATCTTGACTTTGGCCAACAAATTGTGTGATAATTAACTAGGTAGATCTCTAAGATCGATTGGATCCAATCCAATTCCTAGATCCGGTAGGGGAACATCCAAGTCCGAAACATATATCTTATATATGCCAATACATCCAATGTATTACCTAACCTTTTTCCTCTGAATCAACTAAGCCTTGGCTTTGGCACAACAAACTTAGTGATCCAAGTCAAGCGTGACCCATTGACCATGGAAAGCTTCGTAATCAATGTCGATGGACAATAAGTGGCCTTGACTTTGGCCAACAAACCACAACTTGGACAAGACACTGATATGGAACAAAACCTTCGTGATTCAAACACATCCTTGACGGACAAAGGTCTTGACTTTGGCCAACAAGCCAATGCCAATCTCGGATCTTGAGTGAGAATCACTCAATGGGAGGAAAAACGCTTAATTTTTTACAAGGGTTTTTCGCGTGCAAATTGGAAACCAATTTGTTATCTTTGTTAAGGTCTCATCATCATACACCCTTAAACATGCATTCTAAACACATAATAAAGCGCGTATGTAAAATAATAATGATACGGGGATGGATACTTTACACAATGATCCTAGATCAAATCTCTCCATTTCTCTCTCCCGCTAGCACAAATATTTCTTCTACCCGTTACACTACACTTCTAAAGAAACCTCATTTACATTGAGGGGAATAGGTGAGAAGAGAATACAAAGAATAAGGAGGTGATAAGGCTGGACACGCAGGTCTAATTAATAAATCAAATTTATTACAACAATTTCTAAAATTGTCCCACCCATCTAATATCCATCCGATATACATTATTCATGCATCGCAACCATGTATTCACACAAGCATGTTATCAATCAAATTAATTAATCTGATAATTAGTGATCATCCAATGTTCAAACAACGATTTGATTTTGTTCGAGTCAAACTCGTTTTTCGAATAAGTACATAAAGTACGAATTCTAGAATTAAATTAAACTACATAATTAAATCCAATTTAACATGTATTTAATTCTAATTCGCCATTTAATTCCAAATTAAATATTACACTTTATTTAACGAACCTTTACGACTTAAATTCCAAATTTAATCGCTACGTGTCTCAAAGCCCGATTAACGTCCAACTTCAATTTAATTAAAGTCCAATGGGCTTTTAATTAATTTCTTCAAGGCGTGGACTTTTGGTCAACTCGGGTCAAACCGATAACCAAAGTCCAATCCGGGAATTACCCTATAAGCCCATAAATCAATTTAGGCCCATTAGGCCCAATTAAACTTTAAAGGTTCATTAGGTCGCATTTGGGCTTTATGGAGGCGGTTTTGGGCTCAATTGGATCCAATTCATTTGGCCTAAACCCAAATTGTACAACAAAGCCCAATTAGCCCAATTACAACATTAAAAGCCCAAATCCAATTTTAAGGCCCAATTATAATTAAAACACAAAACCCAATTTCACAATTTAATTAAATAAAGTGCATTACACAATTAATTACCCAATTAACATTTCTAAAACATCAATTAACATAACTAATCATGCTTAATAACCACAAAACATGTCCAACATATTTTGATCAAAAATCAAACCCAATACATGCTATTAGCTCTCGGCTTTGGAGGGGGAATTTATGTCCAATTCAAATTCAATCCAATTAAATCCAAATCAACATTAAATCAATATCCCCAAATGATTTTAACTCATCCAATGAATCAAAAAATCAAAAATCACCAAGACCATATAGGGCATAACTCTCGGCCAAGCAAGAAATTTTGGGGAAAAATGTTTCAAATCATTTTTCTTGAAATTGATCCAATCAAACTTCAATTAAACATGTTATAAGCATACTCAAACATCCAATTAATTCAAATCATGCTAAAAAACATTTACCCAAAATTTAAGCCCTAAATACATTACATGCTTTTAACAACGCTCTGATACCATTGTTGGATTTCGACGGTCCAAAGGATCGAATCAAAAGTAATAAAACATGTGTGAATATCAACGACGAAGTTGCGGAATACTTACATCGAGCGGTTGAGCGACGCGGTAGGCAACAAAAATTCATTTTGCTTGGTAATGAGGGTGTGCAGCTCACTGGTTTCGACCATTTAAGCTCATTCGTCAAGCTCCAAGCTTCGTCGAACGATTCCTGGCTCATGGGTGGACTTCCATATCACCTTCGCATGTCTTCGTAGTGTGCTAGCACTCTTGATTTTGCCACAAAATCATGACCTTAAGCTTCCCATCCTCTCGGTTTTTCACAGCAAACAGAACCAGAAAAATGGCCCCAAGGGCGTGTGAGAGGAAGAAGAAAGAGATGAGAGAGAGATGGTTTTTGTTACAAAAATTGGTAAATGATTTTCCCAAAAACATATACACAATTTTTGCCTCCAAAAAAGTCAAGCAATTAAAGCAATAAATGCTTGCCAACCACACACATCACTAGCCATCAATCAATGAATAGTGACTGGCGTCAATCACTCAAAGTGAAAGACATCCATCACTTGATTGATGAATGATGTGACGCTAGATGCCACTTGTGATTTGACGTTACTTGTGTGCCGCACTCGAATTCGAAATGCGATTGCGCTCGCAAATAATCCCGGGCTCGGGTTCGCTAATTTCAAATTAACGAATTTTCCGTTGCGACGTAATTAAATCTAATTTAATTAAATAATCATGCCTAGCATAATTATTATTCACGTCGCTAACGAATTAATTCTAAATTAATTCGTTCGCCCGAATTAAAATCTAATTTTAATTCCGCGTCGAAATCTAATTTCGTTTAATATATCAAATATATTAATTTATCGATTAATTCTAAATTAATCGTTATCTCTCTTTAAATGATATCTTATCCCAGATAAAATATATCCGTAATTAATGCCATATTAATTTTCTCTCTCTTCTAATTAATCCCAGATTAATTAAAAGGTGCGAGTCTTACGTCATCGGTGAATCTTTGGGAAGCGACCCATTAGATTCCTGGATATGTTGGAAGTAAATTCGGTCGTCGGACTATCCGAACACGTAAGTACCTCGTACTACGTTTATACCGATTTACAAGACAAAGTTGGCTTCTAGCAAAGCGCCATGCCTACCCAATTCTCCGGAAATATCCTTACAGGAATAAAGGATCTATATCAGGCGTAGTATATGTAGTATTGCATATTTCTGTCCAGTATCGGATGATCACGTGCTAGGCCTAGGGCTGGAATTGTGTCTGCCCCGTACGAAGCACATGTCGGATGTCTGGTGACTAGTCTCTATAATCAGATAAACATGACCTTGTCATTTTATCCTGATAGTTGCAGCATTTAAGAGAACCAGTCCCGTATCCTACGTGACCATCATCTCCATTATGACTGGAGTGATACTTCCGTCTTGACATCACACCCAACACACTACGATTCTCAATATAACCAGCATTGGCGTACATAGAACCTGTTAAAGTCCTGGACGACCGCAACCAAAGTATATTGATTGTCTCAAGTGTTAGCGGTGCAAGTCTCAGGTTAAGACCAAATACACCTACCCTGATTTCGGACTTCCATAGACACATAGTCATACTACCAATGGAATTCCGAGGGGGTCTATCCAGAGCGAAGCTGTTTCCCGTACCATCGGTAAAACACAACCTCCTATTACACTTGCATGAGTATCCTATACCCAAATATATGAGAACTATGCCGTTGTGCCCTCACAACGCACAAAAGTGTAATACTAGTCTTTTACGCATTATCGATGTCCAATCTCGATAATACTCTGACTAGGGATATTTATTGATTAATCCTTCATGGATTGATACTGTCTCATATCATTCTCAATCCAGGAACTAATCATAGGGACCTCCTATCATTTATACATCTAGGTGATCTAATCACAAATGATAAGAGTGCAATCTCCTTTGTCACATAGTTAATTTGTACAACAACACCATGATCTGTACAAATAGTGACGCTATGGGTCATAATTATCCAACAGACCTTACCTTAGTTTGGCTGTAAACCAGGGAATGAAGCTTGCATGTATTTTTGTGTTTGGCAAGAATATTAATACGAATTCAATATTTAAAAAAAATGGTGATATGTGAGATTTAAATACTTAATGAGTTTGGGTAAGTACATAAAAATAAGTTATGCATGGTTAATGATTAATGTCAAAGTCAATCGTTGTTACGTGTTATACGTATATTATGAATTAAACTTATTATTTATGTTATAAGTTTGAGTTGGCTTCTACGAGATAGGTCATGACATGCCTCATTTGTATACCTTAGGATTATGCCTTAATGTGTAATTCAACAATATGATACGAGTCCATATTTCCGGGCCATGTATTCTGTTTACACTTTTAACCTATATTTTCAGTGTTATAGTCCTTTCAAGTTGTTTAGTTGACTAACATATTGTGATTTCAAGCTTACATGTCATAGACCATAACCATACTTAGATAGATATTGTGTGACATAACTTAAGTATGAAATGAGTTAGGTCCAAGCCATGACGGGTTTGGATTGGCAATAGCCATGGGTTATGAGAGGTTTGGAACAATAACGTAAAATATGGAAGAGTAAAGTTATTAACATTTCTATTTCCTGACTTAAGCATGCCACGTTATAAACTTGAGTTGCAGCATCAGCCAAGTAGTTTAATCCAGACAGTCATGTCATGTATTTGAGTAAACACTAACTACAAAAATTATGCCATTTAGCGTCGAAACTAATCGACGCAAAAAGCCAAAATTTCGACGCAAATGTAAATTTGCGTCGAATTAATTAGACGAAAAAATTGGTCGCCCAATCATGGACGAGAATAATATTTAGCGTCGAAATAAAAATATTCGACGCTAAAAACTACTAGGGATAAATTGGATGAGGATGGAGGATTTTACTACCCCTTCCATCATCCACGCCCATCCATTTCACTATGAAAAAATGGACTTTTTTATATTGGGGGACAATCAATTAATATCAATTGGCTAATTACAATATCGAAAAGAAACGAAAACCCTAAGAAAGATAATAGTGAAAACCTTCATCCTATTGGAGTTCGTACGCTCTAGTGTAAATCCGGCATCAACCCACCAATCAGAATCGTCGTCAGAGTTTAGCTACATTGAAAAAGGTATGTCATGTGGGCTCCCTTTCTGGTATTTCTTAGCAATTGAGATTTTTGTTTGGACATAGTATCTCCGACTGGACGTACGCCACGTCTGGTCGGACATGTACACACTTCTGGCTGACTGCATATACATCTGATCACGCTTATTGTTCTCTGTACCTGATTACATGCTTTATTCATTTATGCATGTTTAATCATTTTGTTCTACTATTTTTATATGTGTTTACATTACTATCAAAAATAATATGAATACTATGTTGTGCTTAATCTGTGATCTATGAACGATGTCCGACCTGACATGAATTATGTCTGCCTTAACATTATTTATATCTGGCCTTGTGATCCCATGATATATAGGATGGAAACTAGACGTAAGTTCCATAGCTGATTCCAAATGGATGGTAGTATGGTTCGCACTCGGCATACAATGCCACATACTATTAGGGGATAGCCATTTCGTTATGAATGTAACCATAATACATGTTTATTGGATTTGTTAACATTGTTGGGATATAGCCCTAAAGCATAATGTAATATGTGAATGAGATTTTATTTTAAGTAATAAATGGTGCAGTTATTCATTTATTAAAATATTGATTTTAAAATTGCATATTAAAAATTATCATGGATGCCCTTGGATGTTAAATGTACTTCAGGCTTAGTGTATAAATGTTATACAAAAAATGGATTAAATCTAAAATTAGTAATCCTAAATAGTCCATAGAGAGTAAACAAAGATATACACTTTGTTTTTGGTTTATTTATAGACACAGTCCATTCTATATTGTATGATGACTTTGATCCAGGTTCGTTCATGTGGTAACATTGGAATAAAGAAAAGGTTCGAACAAGTAGAAAAAATCAATGTCTTTATTAAAAATGCAAGATCAAATAAACTAGGAGGAACAACTTCATCATTCGCAGCATTGCCTTCTTCATCGGCCTATGGTTCTCCACTGCTGTCGTTCCCTATCCCCATGGAAGAAATTGGGTGGTTGAGAGTTTGGAGGACAAAGTTTTCGGGCAGGCCGGAGTTGATCATGAAGGTTGGCGATGGGACATAATGATAGTTCGGTAGGGGGTTCCGGTGTGTGTTTGGTTGTTCTTTCTCAGGATCGGGTATTTTATGGGTATCAATGAGGTTTTGGATTTCATGCCTAAGGCGGGTGCAGTTGTTATTTTCGTGGCCTCTCCTCTGATGGAAGTGATAATATAGGATTAGGTCAAGGTTGGGTGGTATATGATTTGGAAGTGGTTTAGGCTCTAAGGGTTTTATGAGTCCTTGCGCCTTCAGCTTCTCAAACACCTTAGATAAAGGCTTCCCCAGGTTAGAGAAATGCCGGTTCCTGATGGCAGCAACCTCGGCAGTAGCAGGCTTGGTCTCAGAATGTCCCCCAAAAGTCCTTTTATTCTGGCCATAGAACTTTCTATTCTCCGCTTCTTCTTCTTCGATGTCCATGACAGTCTCCCTCAACTGTCGGAAATCTGCAATCATGGAGGTCATCCTTCTCAACTTGCCATAAATAGAAGGATTGGTGCCTTTGATGATCATTTTGATTTGCTCCTTCTCTAAGGGCCGAGTTTGCATCATTAGAAGCTGGCTTCTCCAGCGGTCTACATACTCCTTGAAACTTTCCTCCGGTTTCTGCTTGGTATTCTCCAAGTCGCGGAGCGACAAGTCGATCTCCAAATCTGTAACATATTGTTTCAGAAAAGCTTCTGCCAGTTCCCTCCAATCTTCCTTAACCTTTCTCTCAAGTAAGGGTGGCAATGGGCCGGGCCGGGCTTTTGCAAGCCCGGCCCGAGCCCGGCCATCAAAAAAAAAAGCCCGGGCCCGGGAAAAGCCTGGCTCGAGCTTTTTTTGCGCCCGAATTTAAAAAAAAAATAAAAAATAAAAAATATATAAATATAAAATATAGTTACACTATATACAAAGACAATTTATAAATAAATCACAAGTTTCATTGATAAATTAACAATTTAAATGTTAAAAATGATACAAACATATTAAATATATATATATATATTTTTTTTAAAATTTTGGCCCGGGCCGAGCCAGGCTCGGGCCAAAATAGGAAAACCCGTCCCGGGCCCTAGCCGGGCTTTCATTTTAAGGCCTGGCCCAAGCCAAAATAGGAAAGCCCGGCCCGGGCCCGGGCCCTAGCCGGGCTTTCATTTTATGGCCCGGCCCGGCCTTTTTCCCCCCCGGGCAGGGCCAAAGCCCGCCTAGCCGACCGGGCAGGGCCGGGCCGTGGGCTAAACTGCCATCCTTACTCTCAAGGCTATGGTACCACACTACGGGTGTGTTGGGCAGTTATGACCCATAGCGTCACTGTTTGTAAAAGACATTGTGTTTTTGTACAAAATTAACTATGTTATAATGAAATTGCCTTTTACCATTTTGTAATTTATTTACTTTGATATATAAATGGTAAAAGTCCTTATGATTAATTCCAGATTGAGATGATATGAGACAGTATCAATCCATAAAGGTTAAATCATTAAATATCTCTAGTCGTAGTATTATCGAGATTGGACATCGATAATGCGGAATAGACTAGTATTGCACTTGTGTGCGTTGTGAGGGCATAACGACATAGTTCTCATATATTTAAGTATTGGATACTTATGCAAGTGCGATAGGAGGTTGTGTTTTACCGATGGTACGGAAAACAGCTTCGCTCTGGATAGACCCCGCAGAATCCCATTGGTTGTATGTATATGTGTCTATGGGAGTCCGCTTCAGGGTAGGTGTATTTGGTCTTAACCTGAGACTTACATCGCTAGTACTTGCGACAATCGGTAAACTTTGGTTTTTGTCGTCCAGAGCTTTAACAGGTTCTGAGTACGCCTCTTCTAGGTTTATTGAGAATCGTAGTGTATTGGATGTGATGTCAAGACTGAAGTATCACTTCAGACATATGGAGATGATGATCACGTAGGGATTCAAAACTGGTTCTCTATTGTGTTTCAATCACCGAGATAATATGACAAGGTCATGATTATCCGATTCAAAGAGACTAGTTGCTTGATATCCGATATGTGCTTCGTATGGGGCAGACACTATTCTAGCCACAGGCCTTGCACGTGACATCCGATACTGGATCGCAATACGCAATACTACGGTATACTACACCTGATATAGATCATATATTCCATTAAGAATATTTCTGGAGAATTGGGTAGGCATGACGCTTTGCTAGAAGCCAACTTTATCTCATAAATCGGTAAAAACGTAGTACGAGGTACGCACGTGTTCTGATAGTTCGACCACCGTATTTACTGCCAACATATCCAGGGATCTCTTGGGTCGCTTCCCGAAGATTCACCCATGACGTATGATTCGAGCATAATTAATCTGGGATTAATCGCGGAGACACTTTATCTTGGATAAAGTACTATTTGAAGATAGAGAAAGATTAATTTGGAATTAATCGACAAAATGATATATATTCGATATATTAAACGAAATTGGATTTCGACGCGGAATTAAAAGTAGATTTTAATTCGGGCAAACGAGTTAATTTAGAATTTATTCGTTAGCGACATGAATAGTAATTTCGCTAGGCATAATTATTTAATTACGTCGCGACGGAAGTTCGTTAATTTGGAATTAGCAAAACCGAGCCCGAAAGTGTTTGCGGGCCCATTCACATTTTGAATTCGAGTGGGGCCCACAAGTCACATCGCGAGTCACATCACTTGTCATTTATTTATGATAGATGTCAAAGTCACTTTTTGGTGAGTGACATGTTGTCACTATTCATGATGGAGTTTGGTGTGGGCATTTAATGCCAAATTGGAGCCAAAATGGTTCTTGACTTTTTGAAAGCTAATACCAAAATTTGGTAGTTGTTTTTCATACGTTTTTTTGGAAAACAAATATTGGAAAAACAAAACTCTCTCCCTCTCTCCATTTTCTTGCTAAAACCGTTAGCTCCATTGAAGGGAAAATTTGATTTTCTTTCTTCATTTGCTAGCACAATCGAAGGATCAAACAAGGTGATAGAGAAGCTTATCTTAGAGCATGGATTTCCATTGAAGCTTGGAGCTTGTAGATTATCTTCAACAAACCACCTTGGCCGAATCCCTAAGAGGACTTGTAGGAAAAGTTTTGTTGAGCATCACATCCAATCCGATCATTGTAAGTGTGTTTCCGCCACATTTCTTTATAGTATTCATTATATTTCATGGCTTAATATGATCTTGGGACATCAATAGAAACCAACAATGGTATCAGAGCCTTGTTTAAGCATGAAATATTTTAGGGTAAAATTTGGGTAAATTGATTTTGAGCATGTTTTGAATAAATTACATGTTTCAGCATGCTTATGGATGGATGACTTTGAGTTGTTTGTGATCAATTTTGAGAAAAATGTATTGGATCAATTTTTCACCCAAAACTTGTCTTGGCCGAATATGTATTACCCTTGGAAGTCTTGGTATTTTTTGTTTTGATGATCATTGGATGACTTGAAATGAATTGGAAATGTCGATTTGTAATTCGATCGGATTGAAAAATGAAATCGGTCGAAAATCCTTACCTTGGCCGAGAACAAATTAGCATGTATGGACTTGATTTTTGATTCAAGAATGTTGGACATTAGTTGAACAAATAGGATACATAATTAATTGGTTAAATTGTATTTTGGAAATATTGATTTAGTTAATTAATTGATGTATTACACTTTAATTAATTAAGTTAAAAATTTTGGAATTTTTAAAATTTGGTTAATTGGGCTTCATTTTGAATTGGGCTTGAAAATGTTATATTTGGACATAATTGACTTGGTTGGGCCAAGTTGGTTTAGGCCAATTGGAATGGATCCAAATTGGGCCTAAATCATTCCATTAAGTTCAAATGTAATAAATGGGCTTTAAAAGTTTAATCGGGCCTTATGGGCTAAAATTGGTTTTTTGGCATATGAGGGTGATTCCTCAATTGGGCTTCGTAATTGGGTTTGACCCATATTGACCAAAGCCCATGCCTTATGAAATCAATTGAAAGCTCATCGGACTTAATTAAACGAACATTGGATGTTAGTTGGGCTTTGAGACCCGATAAGATTAGATTTGGAATCTTAGTCGTTAAAGCGCATTAAAAAGTGTAGATATTTAATTTGGAATTAAATACATGAATTAGTATTGAATACGAATTAAATTAGATTTAACGAGTAGTTCGTATAATTCAAGAATTTGTACTTTAAGTACTTATTCTCAAATGAGTTGGACTCGCGCAAATCAAATCATTGTTTGAACATTGGATGATCACTAATATTCAAAGATAATTAATTTGATTAGTTTGATTGAATAACATGCTTGAATGAATACATGGATGTGATATATGAATATCGTATATCGGATGGATATTAGAAGGGAAAAGGCAATTTTAGAAATTGTTGTAAATTTGGAATTTATAAATTGGACATGCGTGTCCAGCCTTATCTCTCATTATTTCTTTGTATTCTCTTCTCACCTAATTCCCCTCAATGTTAATGAGGTTTCTATTATTGTATTATGTAATTGGGAAGAAGTAGAATAGTGCTAGCTGGGGAGAGGAAAGGGAGCAATTTGTTCTAGAAACAATCTGTTTAAATATCCATCCGCATATCGTTATTAATTTACTTTCCGCACCTTATTATGCATTTAGAAATTCATGCTTAAGGTGTTGGTTTCTAATTAGGTCCCAAGAATAATCAAATCAAGCACAAAAATGCATAAATACAAAAAGGAGAATGGCGGAAACATACTCACAATGAACGGATCTTGCGACACGAAGAACACAAGCCTTCAAGCTCCCTCAAAAGCTCACGGCAGCAGCTCCCTTTGGCAGTGGACTGCACGGTGGTAGGTGGTGTGGCTCCTCAAAGATTCGTCCATTGAAGACTCCATTGAAGCTCCAAGCTTTGTGATTCCAAGCTCACGAAATCGTTTCCCTATCACCTTGTATGCCTCCTAGAGTGTGCTAGCACCTTGATCTTGCAACAAAATCATGTCCCAACAATCTCCATCACTCACTGTTTTGCAGAAAAATAGAAGGAAGAAGAGGACTTGAGACCGTGAGAGAGAAGAGCATTTTGGCTCCATTTTTGGCACCCAAAAACGTGAAGAGAGAGAGAGAAAATAATAAAGTGTATTAGGTTTTATATTTCCAAAATAATTAACCATTTACCACTTTTAATTTCACAAAAGTCAAGAATTAAATGCTTGCATCAACTCACATCATCTCACATCAATCAATCAATCAATTGTCACATCACTCAAAGTGACATGTGATTTGACGCTTGATGTGACTAATGATTTGACGCTTGATTTGACTTGCGTGCCGCACTCGAATTTGAAATGCGAATGAGCTCGCAAATAATCCCGGGCTTGGGTTCGCTAATTCCAAATTAACGAATTTTCCTTTGCGACGCAATTAAACGATTACGCCTAGCGAAATCACTATTCACGTCGCTAACGAATTAATTATAAATTAATTCGTTCGCCCGAATTAAAATCTAATTTTAATTCCGCATCGAAATCCAATTTCGTATAATATATCAAATATATTATTTTAATGGATTAATTCCAAATTAATCGTTCTCTCTCTTTAATTAATATTTATCCTAGATAAAATATCTCTGTAATTAATCCCAGATTAATTTTCCCACTCATCTAATTAATCCAAGATTAATAAAGTGCGAGTCATACAACATCGGTGAATCTTCGGGAAGCGACCCATGAGATCCCTGGATATGTTGGCAATAAAAATACGGTCGTCGGACTATCCGAACACGTAAGTACCTCGTACTACGTTTATACCGATTTACGAGACAAGGTTGGCTTCTAGCAAAGCGCCATGCCTACCCAATTCTCCAGAAATATCCTTATAGGAATATGTGATCTATATCAAGCGTAGTATACCGTAGTATTGCGTATTTCGATCCAGCATCGGATGATCACGTGCTAGGCCTGGGGCTGGAATTGTGTCTGCCTCGTACGAAGCACATATCGGATGTCTGGTAACTAGTCTCTATAATCGGATATACATGACCTAGGCATAATATCCCGATAGCTCGAGCATTTAAGAGAACGAGTTCCGTATCCTATGTGACCATCATCTCCATATAACTGGAGTAATACTTCCGTCTTAACATCACACCCAACACACTACAGTTTTTAATATACCCAACATTGGCGTACACAGAACCTGTTAAAGCCCTGGACGACCTCAACTAAAGTATATTGATTGTCGTAAGTATTAGCGGTGCAAGTCTCAGGTTAAGACCAAATACACCTACCCTGATTTCGAACTTCCATATACACATAGTCATACTACCAATGGAATTTCGAGGGGGTCTATCCATAGCGAAGCTGTTTCCCGTACCATCGGTAAAACACAACCTCATATTACACTTGCAAAAGTATCCTATACCCAAATATATGAGAACTATGTCGTTGTGCCCTCACAACGTGCACAAGTGTAATACTAGTCTTTTACGTATTTATCGATGTCCAATCTTGATAATACTATGACTAGGGATATTAATGATTTATCCTTCGTGGACTGATACTGTCTCATATCATTCTCCGTCCAGGAACCAATCACAAGGACCTCTCATCATTTATATATCTAGGTGATCTAATCACAAATGATAAGAGTGCAATCTCCTTTGTCACATAGTTAATTTGTACAACAACACCATGATCTGTACAAATAGTGACGCTATGGGTCATAATTGTCCAACAATCTCCCACTTGGCCTATAGCCAGTCACTCGAGTGTTTGACACCCGAACTATGTACGGTTGGCTCAAATTGCTGAGAAAAGCTTTCGTCAGCGGATTTACATGATTATCATCTGATGCGATTTATTTGATCATCACATCGCCACGATGTATGATCCGAACGAATCAGTTGATTATCGAAGTATTTATCTGGATCGTTGATGATACCATTAATTCTTTAACATGTGCTGACGCCTAGCTCAGCTGCTAACAGAACTATATCTAATCTAATTAGATTTATTATCGACCCAAATGGCTTCTATTGCTACCTCAGCGGCAGTAATAACCCGCATTTGTTGTTTATTCGGTATCAGTATCTTGCTTGGGAGATTTCCAGCTCACTGTACCGTTACACTATTGTATAATACCTTTGTTACGACTTATAGTCGTTATCATGAAAGCCAAGCACTATTGTATAGTACCTTTGTTACGACTTATAGTCGTTATCATGAAAGCCAAGCTTTCACTGATTATATTATGGGAATATCATTTCCAAGAAATGATATATCATCATTATTCAAGACATTCACTGTCAGTGCGCTCCCAAAAACCTCCTTATATACACAAGAATTATTTTTCGTTTTGAATTAAATCATAAACTATTATGATTACATCAAAACGACAATTCCAAGAACCTAATGCTTGTTTCAATCCAAACATGGATCGAATAACCTGCAAACCTAGTTGCTTGTTATGGTTCGACAAAACCGTCAGGATGTTGTAAACATCCTCCGAAAGGTTTCCGTTAAGGAAAGCAGTTTTCCCGTTCAGCTGCCATATTTCATAAATGAATCATGCAGCATCAGCAAGCATTGTCGAAATGGATTTGCCGTGGCAACAGTTAAAAGGTTTTATCGCAATAAACATAATGTTGATAACTCTTCCTTTTCGCTACAAGCCTAGCTTAGTACGTTGGTATGTTTCCATCAATGTATGTCTTCCTTGAAGACTTATATAGTACCAATCGGCACAATGCCTTGCGATATATCAACTAGTGTCTAAAAATAGTTGGTCTACATGGAATCCACTTCGGACTTTATGGCATTTTGCCATAATAGGGAGTCGATACCCTGTATCACTTCCTTATACGTAGTCAGTTCGTGTTCCTCAAAATATTGACATCTTTACGAGGTTAGATCAGAAACCCATACCCCAGGTTGTTTTCTGACTCTCTCTGACATACGTTGTTCTTGTGTATTTTAATATTATTGGTATAGTTTCATCCTTGATGAACTATTTGTGTTCCATTAGGACTCGGTGCCAGGAATAGTATTACTCCGATTTTCATCGAGTTTAACTATCCTCCCACTTACCATTGCATATAGGTATTCCTCTTAGGAAAACCGCATGGTGAGCAACAATCTAATTGTTCTCTCGTGAGTTGTATAAGTACGATACTTATGGTATCCCTTGGATAACCTATATTTGGCACTTATCCAATTTGGGTTTTAGTTTGGTATCATCCAAACATATGCCTAGCATACCCAAATCCAACAGGAATGAGAAACCTGGTTTCTTTCCCGTTAATATCTAATATGTTATATGTCAAACAGATTTTATGGAACCTTATTCTAAATAAGTTCTTGCACTGGTTAGCATATCCGTTGAAGGAAATGGTAGCTCAGAGGGACTCGTGATTAACCTTATCATGTCTAACAAAATTCGGTTAATCCTTTTCGGACACACCGTCAAACTGACGTGTTCCGGGAGGAGTCCTCATTGAAAGAATACTATACTCTTTCAAGTATACGAGAAACTTTTTGCTTAAGTATTTTCCATTACGGTCTTACCGTGACGGTTTAATACTTTAGCCGATCTGTTTGTCTATTTAGTGTCGAAACTGTGAAAGTTTCCGATTTGTGTTTCAAAAGAAACACATAACTATACGCGATGCCACATCCGTAAAGGTCACGAAATATTCATATCCACATCTAGCCTAGCTAGACATGGGCCCACTTGCTTCACTATGAAATAGGGTTAACAGGTCGGTGGCATTAACACTTTTACCAAGTAAATAGTGTTTTAGGCACTTTGCCCAATAAACTAGATTGGTAGACTTTATTTGAATAGAATCAAATTAGTCATAGTACACACTCTTCAAAAGTGTGGATATACGATTCTTGTTTAATAGTGTCCTTGACAATATGCCACATTTAAGTTTCTTAACTGATCAAATCAGTTTCAGCTATTTATTTGTAATGTTATATATTTGAGATATTATTTATATTCAAAATATAAATTCTGTTATTCACATCTAATGTGTTTATCTCAATATCATCTTTATATAATAAAACACTTTAGTGTTCTAGAATATAAAGGTTCACCCGCAGCTGGTTAAACACTGATATAGAGATAATGTATCTAGTCAAACTAGTTACATTATAACAGTTTCTTAATTTAAGTACTAACCCGAAGGTAGTTCCTAAATTCAAGTATCTACGGTTAAAACAGCGACAGTCGTCCTGTTTCCAATTCGCAGATTAATCTCTAATGATGTCAGTATCATGTTCAAAACAGATTCTGAACATCAATACATATATTTTATGTACCACACTAAGTATCTAAAATCTAATTTTAATATTAGCTGTGAACATAATTATGACAATCATATTTGAAGTCAGAGCCTTGCTCATCTTCAATTCCTTCATGTCTGCTTTGTCCAAATGGCAGTCACGCTTCCGCGATCCTTTTTGCCACAATTAGCAGACATTTTGGGATATGTCCTTTTATCTTCCTAGAAGATTATAATGATTTTTGCTTTGCCCTTTTCATCATTCCAGAAGCCTTTGGCCAAGCCTTGGCCTTTTGGAATATCGAAGTAAGATGCGCCTTGCGCTACTTGCCTTATTGCAAACATTGACTTTGTCTCCTTGAGAATAGTCATTAATTCTCCAAGAATTATTTTTTGCAATTTAGTATTTCAAAGATCTAAAATAGATCCATGAAAATCCTTCAATTTCATTATCATACTTTAAGGATCTAATCCTTATTTCTGATTTAGAAATTAAGGAGTCTACTTGAAAAGTATAATGGATTAAGCACTAAAGTTATCATTACATGAATATTCCAAATATCATGTTCCACTTATTTGCTTAATTCCAGGCTTAGGCCTAATATGTTATTTTATCAAATAAAATAACTTATTTTTCCAGGACCATCCTGAAATTATTCCCAATTTGAAAATTAAACCATTTAAATACATTTTCCCTAGGATTATGTTTTAAATGTCAATCTTTCAATTATATCTTGATTCTAATAGTCCAACTATTTAATCAACGATTTGTGGTACTATGTATTATATTAATTATTATAGTCCAACTATATAATCAAATATAATTTAAATTAATTAACCTCAATTACATTGATTACTATAATCCAATTATAAAATCAACTGTAAATTGAAATTAATTCAAATATATTGATTACTATAATCCAATTATATAATCAACTATAATACAGTCCAACTGTTAATTAAAACAACAATTTAAATATTAGTCCAACTAACATTTAATCTAACGACGAAATAATTTGTGATTGAGCACGTATGGCAAGTAATTAAACGAATATTGCAAATTCAATTCTTGCCTCCCACTATTTTTCGGCGAGCCTCTAACCCTCTGTCGAGTACTCGGGAAACCGCGTTTCCTAATGGGCTAGGATCCCGTTAAATATTACACAATCTTGACTTTGGCAACAAATTGTATGATAATTAACTAGGTAGATCTCTAAGATCGATTGGATCCAATCCAATTCCTAGATCCGGTAGGGGGACATCCAAGTCCGAAACATATATCTTATATATGCCAATACATCCAATGTATTACCTAACATTTTTCCTCTGAATCAACTTAGCCTTGACTTTGGCACAACAAACTTAGTGATCCCAGTCAAGCGCGACCCTTTGACCATGGAAAGCTTCGTAATCAATGTCGATGGACAAGAAGTGGTCTTGACTTTGGCCAACAGACCACAACTTGGACAAGACACTGATATGGAACAAAGCCTTCGTGATTCAAACACATTTTCGACAGACAAAGGCCTTGACTTTGGCCAACAAACCAATGTCGTCTCGGATCTTGAGTGAGAATCACTCAATGGAAGGAAAGACGGTTAATATTGAGCGAGGGATTTTCGCGTGCAAATTGGCAACCAATTTATTATCTTTGTTAAGGTCTCATCATCATACACCCTTAAACATGCATTCAAAACACATAATAAAGCGCATATGAAAAATAATAATGATTTGCGGATGGATACTTTACATTGATCCTAGATCAAATCTCTCAATTTTCTCTCTCCCGCTAGCATATGTATTTACTTCTACCTGTTACACTACACTTTTAAAGAAACCTCATTTACATTGAGGGGAATAGGTGAGTAAAGAAATACAATGAGAAAGGGGGTAATAGGCTGGACACGCAGGTCCAATTAATAAATCAAATTTATTACATCAATTTCTAAAATTGCCCCACCCATCTAATATCCATCCGATATACATTATTCATGCATCGCAACCATGTATTCACACAACCATGTTATCAATCAATCTAATCAAATTAATTAATCTGATAATTAGTGATCATCCAATGTTCAAACAACGATTTGATTTTGTTCGAGTCAAACTCATTTTACGAATAAGTTCTCAAAGTACAAATTCTTGAATTAAATTAAACTAAAAAATTAAATCCAATTCAATTTTTATTTAATACTAATTCATTATTTAATTCCAAATTAAATATTACACTTTAATAACGAACATTTACGACTTAAATTCTAAATTCAATCGTTACGGGTCTCAAAGCACGATTAACATCCAATGTTTATTTAATTAAAGTCCAATGGGCTTTTAATTAATTTCTTTAAGGCATGGACTTTTGGTCAACTCGGGTCAAACCGATAACCAAAGTCCAATCCGGGATTTACCCCATAAGCCCAGAAATCAATTTTGGCCCATTAGGCCAAATTAAATAATTAAGGTCCATTAAGTCATAATTGGACTTTATGGATGCGGTTTTGGGCCCAATTGGATCCAACCAAATTGGCCTAAACCTAACTTGGTACAACCAAGCCCAAAAGCCCAATTACAACCTATAAGGCCCAAATCCAATTTCAAGCCCAATTAATTAACTTATAAAATTTCAAATTCCACAATTAATTAACCTAAGTGTAATACACAATTAATTACCCAATTAACATTTCTAAAACATCAATTAGCCTAATTAATCTTGCACTTTAACATCAAATAGTGTCCAACACAATTCAATCAAAATCAAACCCATTTCATGCTTCATCATTCTCGGCAATTATGGGTTTTTCATTCGATTTGGTTTCAATCCAATTGAATCCACAATAATCATTTCCCAAATCAATTCAACTCATCCAATGAATCAAAATCAAAAAACACCATGAATTCAAAATTCAACAAGTTTTCGGCCAAGCCTTTAATTTGGGGAAAATTGTCCAATTCAAAATTCAATCCAATTAAACTTCAAATCAACATTACCCTATTGTTTTAAGTAATCCAATGATCAAAAAACAAAAAATTACCAAGATATTAGGGTTCAAAGTTTTCGGCCAAGCCTTAACTTTTAGGGAAAATTGATCCAATCCAATTTTCTTGAAATTGATCATGCACAACTTCAATTCAACCTCATTCAAGCATACTAAATCAAACAATTTAACCAATTGATGCTCAAATCGATTTTGCCCAATTTTAAACCCTAAAAATTTCATGCTTGATATAAGCTCTGATACCATTGTTGGTTTCTAATTAGGTCCCAAGAATCATCAAATGAAGCACAAAAACGCATGAATACACAAAGGAGAATGGCAGAAACATACTCACAATGAACGGATCTTGGGATGCGAAGAACCACAAGCCTTTAAGCTCCCTCAAAAGCTCACGGCAGCAGCTCCCTTTGGCAGTGGACTGAACGGTGGTGGGTGGTGTGGCTCCTCCAAGATTCGGCCATTGAAGACTCCATTGAAGCTCCAAGCTTTGTGATTCCAAGCTCATGAAATCGTTTCCCTATCACCTTGTATGCCTCCTAGAGTGTGCTAGCACCTTGATCTTGCAACAAAATCATGTCCCAACAATCTCCATCACTCACTGTTTTGCAGAAAAATAGAAGGAAGAATAGGACTTGAGACCGTGAGAGAGAAGAGCATTTTGGCTCCATTTTTGGCACCCAAAAACGTGAAGAGAGAGAGAGAAAATAATAAAGTGTATTAGGTTTTATATTTCCAAAATAATTAACCATTTACCACTTTTAATTTCACAAAAGTCAAGCATTAAATGCTTGCATCAACTCACATAATGTCACATCAATCAATCAATTGTCACATCACTCAAAGTGACATGTGATTTGACGCTTGATGTGACTAATGATTTGACGATTGATTTGACTTGGGTGCCGCACTCGAATTCGAAATACGAATGCGCTCGCAAATAATCCCAGGCTTGGGTTCGCTAATTCCAAATTAATGAATTTTCCGTTGCGACGCAATTAAACGATTACGCCTAGCAAAATCACTATTTACGTCGCTAATGAATTAATTCTAAATTAATTCGTTCGCCCGAATTAAAATCTAATTTTAATTCCGCGTCGAAATCCAATTTCGTATAATATATCAAATATATTATTTTTATCGATTAATTCAAAATTAATCGTTCTCTCTCTTTAATTAATATTTTATCCCAGATAAAATATCTCCGTAATTAATCCCAGATTAATTTTCTCTCTCATCTAATTAATCACAGATTAATAAAGTGCGAGTCATACATCATCGATGAATCTTTGGGAAGCGACCTATGAGATCCCCGGATATGTTGGCAGTAAATATGGTCGTCGGACTATCCGAACACGTAAGTACCTCGTACTACGTTTATATAGATTTACGAGATAAGGTTGGCTTCTAGCAAAACGTCATGCCTACCCAATTCTCCAGAAATATCCTTATAGGAATATGTGATCTATATCAAGCGTAGTATACCGTAGTATTGCGTATTTCGATCCAGCATCGGATGATCACGTGCTAGGCCTGGGGCTGGAATTGTTTCTGCCCCGTACGAAGCACATATCAGATGTCTGGTAACTAGTCTCTATAATCAGATATACATGACCCAGTCATAATATCCCAATAGCTCGAGCATTTAAGAGAACGAGTTATGTATCCTATGTGACCATCATCTTCATATGACTGGAGTGATACTTCCGTCTTAACATCACACCCAACACACTACGATTCTCAATATACCCAGCATTGGGGTACACAGAACCTGTTAAAGCCCTGTACGACCTCAACTAAAGTATATTGATTGTCGTAAGTATTAGCGGTGCAAGTCTCAGGTTAAGACCAAATACATCTACCCTGATTTCGGATTCCATAGATACATAGTCATACTACCAATGGAATTCTGAGGGGGTCTATCCAGAGCGAAGCTGTTCCCGTACCATCGGTCAAACACAACCACCTATTTACACTGCATGAGTATCCTATACCCAAATATATGTGAACTATGTCGTTGACCGACGTAATCACACACGTATAACGCAAGCGCACGTATCGTTCAAGTAGTATAAAAAGTATCGATCCCACGAGGACTTAAAACCTTTTTGTTATTAATTTATAAGGCCAACTGATTACCAGTATCTAACAGGTTGTTTGATTGATTGATTTGAAATGACGATGATTCTAAATTTAAAACAAGTAATAAAATTGCTTAAAAGTAGGTTGAGAAAAATCCAAATTTATAAAAACTATCCAGGGTTGTGATTAATTCCAATATTATTTAGAAGATGAAGTGGTTATCTTAAAGTTGGGTAATATATTGATTTATTAACCTGGAACACTAATTTATGTAAAAGCCTCTTCCGATGGTCAATTTCAAATACCTAGTATAATCCAATTGAACCATATGTCTATGTCAACCAAATTACCTAGATTCATTAAGATTAAGTTCCAATTATGGGTACCCCCGCCCGACAGGTATATTCCTATCCTGTAAGGAAATCTATTAAAATGGTTATCCATCCTCAAGGAAGATCGTGGGTTATTGAGTCTAAGGTCTTAAACTTAAAATCCCTATGTCTAGTTCATTTTAAGTTTACCAGTTCAATTTTATTAATGGCCAGTTAATAAAAAGCATTAAGATTAAGACTCAATAAATAAACTTTATATTACCCAAACTATAATTAACCCCTTATAAACCGGTGATATGGATTCATCACAACCCCAGATAACTTGCTTAGTTACAATACATAGCTATGCCTAATGAAAACTTAAAAGACATAAAAATAAAAATGCTAAAAAGTAACGGCGAGAAAGTAAAAGCGGGAAAGTAAATGAAAATAAACTGCCAAGATAAAAGGAATTACTTTTACTAATTACTAACTTAGATATCTCCTTAGTATAACATAATCACTTGTGAGATTAAAACCAACCGACCATATATGGCGGTACCCTGATTAAGTCAAGTTAAGTCCGACCAGCCATAAGGCGGTAAAATTTGTCCATGAACCTGCCATGTAGGCGATAAAGAAATAACCAGCCATAAAGGCGGAACCCAAAAAATTACCAACCGACCAATCTGGCGGTATCCTTGCTTAGTCAGGTTTAACAGTTTAAATTAAATAGCCCACCGACCAAATAGCGGTATTCCTTTTTAAGTCAAATTTTAGAATAGTGAATATGTTTGTCTAAGGGAGATTAATCTAAGATAGTAACAGTAAAAGAATTACCTTTCACCTCGGCAGAGGGAAGTTACCTCCTCATGGTTGAAAAATAAAAACTGAAAAGTAAAGAAAGGAAAGTGTTATGCGTAAAAGTAAATTACGGAAAGTAAAACTGAAAAGTAAAGAAAAGAAAGTGCGAAATTGAAAATTAATTACTGAAAACTAAAAATAAACAAACTAGATACACTTTTTTTATTTTTTCATTAAGAATTCAAAGAAGAAAGTATGAATTTTACAAATGAAATGGCTTGGTATTTATAGGCCAAAATTGCCACCATCAAATCATCCATCAAATTCTCCACCAAATCCATTATTAATTTCTCCACTAATTACTCCACCAAATCATTAATTTCTCCACTAATTACTCCACAAAATCATAATTGCTCCACTAATTTCTTATCTTGTTTGGTGGTGATTTGATAATTTTTATTAATTATTTATTAATTAATATTTTGCTTTGAAAATGATTGATAATGACTTTTAATAATTACACTCCACACACTTCTGGATGGTTCATCAATTTCGGTCATGCAATCATCAGAATTTGAAAATATGTTCTCTTTCAAAGTTTTATCTCTTTGAGTCTATTTAATCTGGAACTTGAATCAGCTCAATCCGATATCTGAGTAAATAGTTATGCCCAAAATACGACAGATGCGCAAAACTGGAATTTCCAAAACTGCACTTCGTCAAAAACGCCCTTTCAAGTTTCCAATCTCCAAAATTAATATATCAAGTCCAATAATTGCCCTTATTTGATCCACACATTTCGTCCTAAATGATTTCATTGAGTCCCGATATTATTTTATCTGCAAAATAAAATAAAACATATCAAAACGTTCATCAAACCTGAGAAACTAAACAAAATATTAAGTAAAAGGGGCGGTAAATATTGATATATTTTCCGCTCATCACACCCCCAAACCTAACATTTTGCTAGTCCTCGAGCAAAACAACAAAATAAAATTAAAATTAAACGAAGCCACTTTCGTAGGGATCACGGTTGCATTTAGCGTATGCAACAAGCCTTTAAACCCCTAGGTGTCCCTAGTGGACGAGTTGTAGTCTCGTGAGGGTTACAGCAACGATACCCACAAACGTTTTACAAAAGTAAAAAGTTATTTAAAACTAATGCACACGAAACCAAAAAGACAAGAGAAAAGAGAATAAAGAAGTTAATGACTAATCAAGTGAAACTTCTACTCCAAGTTACTAGTTGTTTTGTTTCTTTCTAAACTACCGAATAAGTAAATTCTCCGATTATATTTACCATTCTCCATATACACAGCCAGCAAAATATTAATCAACTCATTTTTGCCCACAACAGTCACAAGTGCAATTGATAAGAGAATAATATTTTTGTCCTAAGGTTCTATTAGATTTCACACATTTTTATAGTAATGGAGTAAAATTTTTTTTTTTTTCTGATTTTTCTGATTTTTTCTTTCTTTTTTCTCTATTTTTTATTTATATACAATATCTTCTGTCTATGTAGCGAGCTTTGGGTCGGTGGCTCTCAAACCAGTTGGCTTTAGGGCACCAGGTGTTAAGACACCCCTACGGACTTAATACCCAGACATTAGATATATATATTTTGGCGCATCTTCGATCCATGTAACGAGCTTTGGGCCAGTGACTCCCAAACCAGTTGGCTTTAGGCACTAGGTGTTAAAACACCCTTACAGACTTAATAACTCGGATCTCAGACGTTTTTTTTTTTTTTGCTCCACTGCTTTTTGAGATGCTTCCTCCAATTAAACTAGAGCACTGAATATTACAAACTTTTCAATTTTAACTCATGTCCGTATGTTACTATATATGTTGATAATACCTGTCAACTGAGCATATGAAGATCCATTTTAGTCTGTTTTAAGGAGAATTCACAATTAAATAATTCAAAATGAAATAAACAAAAATTAACTTGTTTCGAAATAGGTTTGAGATACGTCTCAGGAGTGGAAACTCCTTACTCAGCTATCTCTTACCAATTTCACCTTTTTAGTCAAATTAAAACACAAAAAAAACACAAAATATTTTTGTAATTTTTGAAAATTTTTCAATTTTTTTTGTATTTTTCGAAAAATTTTGGACTAAAAATAAAAACAACACACAAACTAAAAACAAGGTACTAATCAACTAATTCCCTCCCCCAACCTAAATGAGACATTGTCCCCAATGTCTTAAACAGTAAAAGGAGAGTTAAGAAGGTCGTACCTGGTTAGCTGAAATCTACAGGAAATTAAAGGTTAAGATCTAGATTAATCCGACGCCTCTTACCACGATCGTCCTCGGACCAATTTATCTTGAAAGGATATGGTCAACTTGAGGTTCATAGGCTATGAGTTGGTCTATTAGATCCGGAGCAGTTCTGGCAGTAAAGAGGAGTTCTTTCAAAAGGTTTGACACGAACCCATTTCTCCGAGCATCATCAAGAAACACAAAGAAAATTCATAAAATCCATCAACGTTGAACAATCCAAGCGGTTTCTGGTGTATGTTCAGGTTCGCCCAAGATAATACTATAAATATTCCACCAATGTACCCAAGCCACCTGGCAAAGCAATAAAAGCATCAGCACGGTTAATCATTTCTACCAATCATTCAGACATACCTGGCATGATCAGTTCCTCTCCGTTTGAAGATCCAATAAGATTTGCCTCTGCCAAGGGTTTTGGGATGATTCCCAAGACATGACTGCCTCCTTCCTGAACGGCCTTTGAAACGATCCCCATTAGTCCAAGATTGCCCCCGCCATATATTAAGTGCATATTCCTTGTAGCTAAGACTCGACCCAATTCCTGTGCTGCTTCTATGTATTGTGGCTTAGTACCAACACTACTACCGCAAAAAACACACAAAGTTTTCAAATCGTCTTCTTGAAGTGGCTTCCATGTGTTTATGTATTTCTTTCTCAAATCAGGATGCCTTCAAAAGTGCATTGACGAGCTGAATTTATAGTACCTGAAAAGGGTGAGTAAAAATAGCACAAGTATCTTCCAGAGGACGATTAGTATCAAAATAGTAAAATAAATCGTGATAGTAAAAAATATGGATCCTGTCGGAGAAAATAAAAGAAAACAACAAAACAAATCAGAATTATTAGAAAAAGACAAAGAGATATATATGTACAAGAAAAGTAACGGCTTGATTGACATCTATGCGTCAGGGACAAGCTTCCCATCCAATTTTCTTATAAATTGGCAAACAGGGTCTTTTTGAGTCATATTCCCAAGACTTAACTATTGTCTTTCTTTTAGAAATTGTGTATGTAATTGGCAATGGCTATATGAACATATCCACTGGGATGCGTCTCAAGAGTCGAAGATAGATCATCTAAAGACTCCTTACTCAAGCCATCCCTAATGAATTTAATTTTGTCTTCCGATTATCAGACACCATTCCTAAGAACGACAACGAGTATTACAATTCCAACGTGCACATTTAAAATAAACACCCATTTGCTTAGCTCTACGTTTCTTTGCATAGGTGATTCTTCCAAAACCAGGCAGATGTGAAATACAAGAGTCAGAAGACTCACCTGCCATCGGACTGGTGCTTCAATTACCCAACGAATATCATTAGGAATACCATGGATTGTCACTAAACCTCATCCGTTCCAAGCGAGCTTTGTAATACTTTCATCAGAGATTTGAGGGAGAGAAGGAAATTGCTTGCGAAGATTTGCGAGAGGATCTTCCATTTTTAAATGACTAATCCTGCAAAAAATTAAAACACAAAAATAAAACACACCAAATCACAATATATACACAAATTGCATGGGTTGCCTCCATGCTAGCGCTAAGTTTAAAGTCGTCAGCCAGACTTGGCTTCTCGAACGTTAAGTTGGATCTGAAAGTGTAACACTTTCTTTTTGTCGCTCAAATGATTCTCCCCAGTAGTGCTTGACACGCTTGTTTTTAACCTTGAAAGTTTTGTTAGCATCAGGATCATGTATCTCAACGGCTCTATTTGGTAAAAACTTTGGTGATCACAAATGGACCTGACCACCGTGATTTTGGCTTCCATGGGAAGAATTTCACCCTTGATTTGTTTAACAGTACCTTCTTGCCCTGGTTCCAGTTGTATGAGCAACTAACTTCTCATCATGTCTCTTCTTTCCCTTTTCTTGTACAATTTGGCATCCTCAAAAGGCTGATTATGAAATTCCTCCAATTCGTTAAGTTGGTGGAACTTTTTCTCTTCTATTGCTTGTAGTGCAGGAATTGGCTCTTTCAGTACAAAAGACGCTTTATCTTTAGGCTCCATAGGCAATTGACATGTTTTAAGTTTGTCAGTAGAACTTTGCATTGCATTGGAGTTCTGAATGGTACTGTGTATCACATCGAGTCTGAAACATTCCTCATTCTTTTCATCATCTGGGAAATTCATGGCCTTGAAAACATTGAATGTTACTTCTTGGTCCTGTACCCTCATGGTTAGTTCTCCTCTTTGTACGTCAATCACAGTTCTCCCTGTAGCCAAGAATGGTCTCCCAAGAATGATAGGAACATCTTTGTCTTCTTCCATGTCAAGTATAATGAAATCAGCTGGGAGAATGAGTTTGTCAACTTTCACCAACACATCTTCAACCACTCCTCTTGGAAATGCGAGCGTCCGATCGGCAAGTTGCAAAGAGACAGAGGTAGGCATTGCTTCTCCAATCTGTAGTTTCCTGTAAATAGAAAAAGGCATCAAGTTAACACTAGCACCTAAATCACATAAAGCCTTACTGATGTAATGTTCTCCAATGGTGCACGGGACTGTGAAACTGCCAGGATCTTTCAACTTCTGGGGTAGTTTCCTCTGAATGATGGCATGCATTCTTCCGTCAATGCTACTGTCTCGTAATCTCCCAATCTTCATTTTCGTGAAAGAATATCTTTCATGAATTTGACATAGCTGGGCATTTGTTCCAAGGCTTCTGCAAATGGGATGTTGATGTGCAGCTTTTTGAATACTTCCAGGAATATAGCAAACTGCTTGTCCAGTTTGTTTTCTGAAGACGCTGAGGAAAAGGTGGAGGTGGAGTAATCTATTCTTTTTCCTTTGCTTCTTTTTCCTCCATCTGTTGCTCTGCTTCTTTTGGAACATCTTCAATGGTTGCCTTGATTCCAACATCTTTGTTGATTTCAGTACCACTTTTCAAGGTGATGGCTCGACATTGCTCCTTCCCTCGGTTCCTTGGATTCGGTTCTGTGTTGCTGGAAGATTTACTGGTGGTATGTAACTCTGAGCATTGGCCAGTTGTCCAATCTGATTTTCCAGTGCTTTGATAGAAGCTGATTGGTTCTGAATCATAGCATCGTATTTTTTAACTGAGCAACACTTCTGCCATTACTGGTTCTTTTTCATGCTCCTGGCCTTTGTTATGTTGCTGGAATACAGGTGGTGGATTGTTCTGTTGCTGAAATCCTGGTGGTGGATTGTTCCTTTGTCCAGAATTGTTGCTCCATGAAAAATTGGGATGATTCCTCCACCCTGGGTTGTAGGTGTTGGAATATGGATTGTTTCCCTGTATGTTGAAATTGTTGACATAATTCACCGTTTCTTCAGGTTGAGTTGGCTCTGGTGCTCCTCCATATGTTGAACTTGTGGCTCCAATATTGCTTTGAGTGTTGAGAGTCTCCATGAATTTGCATATCTGGTCCAGTTTCGCACTAACTGCTGTGTGTTGGCTCTCAAACTTCATAAATTCCTGCAATTCTTTGAATCAAGCTCCTTTCTGTTGGCCACAAGGAATTGTTATTGGCCATCTCTTCGATTAGGTCCCAGGCTTGATCTTCTCCTTTTGACATCAAAGCTCCTCCAGCAGCAGCATCAATAGTGGTTCTCATCAATCCAGAAAGTCCATTATAGAAAGTTTGGACTTGAAGCCATTTTGGAATCTCATGGTGAGGATATTTCCGGGCAGATCTTTGTATCTTTCCCAAGCTTCGTACAGAGATTCTGAATCTTGCTGCACAAAGGATGTGATGTCATTCCTCAACTTTGCAGTTCTGGCTGGTGGAAAGTATTTTGCAAGGAATTTGGTGGCTAGAGTGTTCCATGTTGTGATGGAACCAGCTAATAGTGAATGTAGCCAGGCCTTTGTCTGTCTTTCAAGGAGTATAGAAAAACTCGCAGTCTCATTGCTTCTTCTGATGCTCGGTTGTAATTGAAAGTGCCACAAACTTCCAGGAAGTTGCTGATGTGGGCATTAGGATCTTCAGTTGCATTCCCCCCAAACTGAACTGACTGCTGAATCATCTGAATGCAAGTTTTGATGTCACCGCATTGCTTTGCTGGTAAGAGAGGAAGTACAATACAGGAAATGAGGCCATCTACCACTGGAATGGTTCTGTCTCGAATGGGAATTGGTGGTGCAACCTCCAAAGGTTCAGGTTCCATGTTAACAATTGCTTCTTGGCCTTCTCGCCTTTCCCTTCTCAACTGTCTGATGGTTCTTTCAATCTCAGGGTCAAGCGGATGGATTTCAAAGCTTCTGGCTCGTCTCATTAAATGTCTGAGAACCTGAAACACAAGAAAACAAAAACAATAAGTAAAAAGAAAAATAAGATATAAGTAACAAATCTAACCCCTAAACTAATAGTAAAAGATAAATAAGTCCCCGGCAACGGCGCCAAAAACTTGACCGGCGTAATCACACACGTATAACGCAAGCGCACGTATCGTTCAAGTAGTATAAAAAGTATCGATCCCACGAGGACTTAAAACCTTTTTGTTATTAATTTATGAGGCCAACTGATTACCAGTATCTAACAGGTTGTTGATTGATTGATTTGAAATGACGATGATTCTAAATTTAAAACAAGTAAATAAAATTGCTTAAAAGTAGGTTGAGAAAAATCAAAATTTATAAAAACTATCCAGGGTTGTGATTAATTCCAATATTATTTAGAAGATGAAGTGGTTATCTTAAAGTTGGGTAATATATTGATTATTAACCTGGAACACTAATTTATGTAAAAGCCTCTTCCGATGGTCAATTTCAAATACCTAGTATAATCCAATTGAACCATATGTCTAGGCCAAGTCGGAGATTGTTGGACAATTATGACCCATAGCGTCACTATTTGTAAAAGACTTTGTGGTTTTTGTACAAATTAACTATGTGACAATGAAATTGCATTTTAACATTTTGTAATTTGATTACTTAAATATATAAATGATAAAAGTCCTTATGATTAGTTCCGAATTATTAGATATGAGACAATATCAATCCATAAAGGTTTAATCATTAAATATCCATAGTCGTAGTATTATCGAGACTGGACATCGATAATGCGGAATAGAGCAGTATTGCACTTGTGCGTGTTATGGAAGCGTAACGACATAGTTCTCATATATTTAAGTATTGGATACTTATGCAAGTGTGATAGGAGGTTGTATTTACCGATGGTACGGAAACAGCTTCGCTCTGGATAGACCCCGCGGAATCCCATTGGTAGTATGACTATGTGTCTATGGGAATCCGCATCAGGGTTGGTGTATTTGGTCTTAACCTGAGACTTGCATCGCTAGTACTTGCGACAATTAATACACTTTGGTTTTGGTCATCCAGGACTTTAACAGGTTCTGTGTACGCTTCTTCTGGATTTATTGAGAATCGTAGTGTATTGGTGTGATGTCAAGATGAAAGTATCACTTCAGTCTTATGGAGATGATGATCACGCAGGGATACAGAACTGGTACTCTAATTGGTTGCAACCATTGGGATAATATGACAAGGTCATGATTATCCGATTAAAGAGACTAATTGCTTGTGATCCGATACCTTGTATCACTTCCTCTTACGTAGTCAGTTGGTATTCCTCAAAAGATTGACATCTTTATGAAGTGAGATCAAAACCCATACCCCAGGTTGTTTTCTGACTCTCTCCGACCTAAGCGGTTCTTGTGTATTAGAAGATTATTGGTAATAGTTTCATGCTTGATGAACTATTGATGTTCCATTAAGATTCGGTGCCTTGGAATAGTATTACTCTGATTTTCATCGAGTTTTACTATCCTCCCACTTACCACTGCATATCGGTATTCCTCTTAGGAAAACCGCATGGTGAGCAACAATTAAATTGTTCTCTTGTGAGTTGTATAAGTACTGTACTTTGGTATCCCTAAGATAACCTACAATTAGGTACTTATCCAATTTGGGTTTTATTTTGGTATCATCCAGACATATGCCCAGCATACCCAAATTTTCAAGAATGAGAAACCCAGTTTCTTTCCTTTTCATATCTAATATGAAATCTGTCAAACATATTTTATGGAACCTTATTCAAAATAAGTTTTGCACTATTTATGCTTATCCGTTAAAGGAAATGATAGCTTAGAGTGACTCACGATTAACCTTATCATGTCCAACAAAATTCGGTTACTCAGTTCGGACACACCGTCAAATGACGTGTTCCGGGAGGAGTCCTCATTTGAAAGAATACTTTACTCTTTCAAGTATATTAGAAACTTATTGCATAAGTATTTTCCATTACGGTCTTATCGCGACGGTTTAATACACTAGCCGATCTGTTTGTCTATTTCGTGTCGAAACTGTAAAAGTTTCCGATTTGTGTTCTTCAAAAGAAACACATAACCATAACGTGATGCCACATCCGTAAGGTCACAAAATATTCACATCCACCTCTAGCCTAGCTAGACATGGGCTCACTTGCTTCACTATGAACTAGGGTTAACAGATAGGTGGCACTTACACTTTTACCAAGTAAATAGTGTTACAGACACTTTGCCTAATAAACTAGATTCGTAGACTTTATTTGATTGGAATCAAATCAGTCCTAGTACCCACTCTTCGAAAGTGTGGATATACATTCTTGTTTAATTGTGTCCCAGACAACAATGCCAAAATTAAGTTTCATCTGATCAAATCAATTGAGTTATTTGTTTGTCATGTTTACGTTTGAGATTTATTTATATTCAAAATATAAATTCTGTTATTCACATCTAATGTGTTTATCTCAATATCATCTTTATATAATAAAACACTTTAGTGTTCTAGAATATAAAGATTCACCCGCAGTGGGTTAAACACTGATATAGAGATAATGTTTCTAGTCAAACTAGTTACATTATAACAGTTTCCTAATTTCAGTACGCACACGAGGGTAGTTCCTAAACTTAGGTATCTACGGTCAAAACAGCGACTTTCGTCCCGTTTCCAATTCGCAGATTAATCTCAACTGAAGTCAGTATCCTGCTCATAGCATATTCTGAACATCAGTATGTATTTATGTACCACACTAAGTATTTAAAATCTAATTTTAATACTAGTAGTGAACATAGTGTTCACAAACATATTTGAAGTCAGAGCCTTGCTCGCCTTCAATTCCTTCATGTCTGTTTTGTCCAAACAGCAGTCACGCTTCCGCGATCCCGTTTGCTACATTTAGGCAGATATTTTGGGATATGTCATTTTTCTTCCTAGAAGATTATAATGATTTTGCCTTTGCCCTTTTCAATACTCCAGAAGCCTTTGGCCAAGCCTTGGCCTTCTAGAATATCGAAGTAAGGTGCACCTTGCGTTATTTTCCTTATTGCAAATTTTGACTTTATCTCCTTGAGAATAGTCATTAACTCTCCAAGAGTTATTTATTGGAATTTAGTACTTCTAAGAGCTAAAATAGATCTATGAAGATTCTTCAATTTCATTATCATACTTCAAGGATCTAATCCTTAGTTCTGGTTTAGAAATTAAAGAGTCTACTGCGACAAGTGGATTAAACATTAAAGTTATCGTTACATAAATCTTCCAAAGATTATGCTCTACTATTTGTTTAATTACAGGCTTAGGCCTAATACGTTATTTTATCAAATAAAGTAACTTATTAGTTTTTCCAGGACCATCCTGAAATATATTCCCAATTTGAAAATTAAACCATTTAAATACATTTTCCCTAGGATTATGTTTTAAATGTCAATCTTTCGATTTTATCTTGATTTTAATAGTCCAACTATTTAATCAACGATTTCGGTACTATTTATTATAATGATTACAATAGTCTAACTATTTAATCAACTATAATTTAATAGATTAAAATAAATTACATTGATTACTATAATCCAATTATAAAATCAACTATAAATGAATAGTTTGAATATAGTCAAACTATTTATTAAAAAACAACATTTAAATATTAGTCCAACTAACATTTAATTTATAACGACGAATGATATTTGTTTGAGCGCGTATGGCAAGTAATTTAAACGAATATTGCAAATTCAATTCTTTCCTCCCACTATTTTTCGGCGAGCCTCTAACCCTCTGTCGAGAACTCGGGAAACCGTGTTTCCTAGTGGGCTAGGATCCCGTTAAATATCACACAATCTTGACTTTGGCCAACAAATTGTATGATAATTAACTAGGTAGATCTCTAAGATCAATCGGATCCAATCCAATTCCTAGATCCAGTAGGGGGACATCCAAGTCCGAAACATATATCTTATATATGCCAATACATCCAATGTATTACCTAACCTTTTTCCTCTGAATCAACTAAGCATTGGCTTTGGCACAACAAACTTAGTGATCCCAGTTAAGCGTGACCCATTGGCCATGGAAAGCTTCGTAATCATTGTCGACGGACAAGAAGTGGTCTTGACTTTGGCCAACAAACCAAAACTTGGACAAGAAACCAATATGTAACAAAGCCTTCGTGATTCAAACACATCCTCGACGGACAAAGGCCTTAACTTTGGCCAACAAGCCAATGCCAGTCTCAGATCTTGAGTAAGAATCACTCAATGGAAGGAAAATGCTTAATATTTTGTGAGGGTTTTTCTCGTGCAATTTGGCAACCAATTTATTATCTTTGTTAAGGTCTCATCATCATACTATTGGACAGTTATGACCCATAGCGTCACTATTTGTACATATCATAGTGTTGTTGTACAAATTAACTATGTAACAAAGGAGATTGCACTCTTATCATTTGTGATTAGATCACCTAGATGTATAAATGATGGGAGGTCCTTGTGATTTGTTCCTGGACTGAGAATGATATGAGACAGTATCAGTCCACGAAGGATAAATCATTAAATATCCATAGTCAGAGTATTATCGAGATTGGACATCGATAAATACGTAAAAGACTAGTATTACACTTGTGCACGTTGTGAGGGCACAACGACATAGTTCTCATATATTTCGGTATATGATACTCATGCAAGTGTAATAGGAGGTTGTGTTTTACCGATGGTACGGGAAACAGCTTCGCTCTGGATAGACCCCCTCGGAATTACATTGGTAGTATGACTATGTGTCTATGGAAGTCCGAAATCATGGTAGGTGTATTTGGTCTTAACCTGAGACTTTCACCGCTAATACTTACGACAATCAATATACTTTGGTTGCGGTCATCCACGGCTTTAACAGGTTCTGTGTACCCCAATACTGGGTAAATTGAGAATCGTAGTGTGTTGGGTGTGATGTCAAGACGGAAGTATCACTCTAGTCATGTGGAGATGATGGTCAACTAGGATACGGGACTGGTTCTCTTAAATGCTGCAGCTATCGGGATAAAATGACAAGGTCATGTTTATCCGATTATAGAGACTAGTCACCAGACATCCGACATGTGCTTCGTACGGGGCAGACACAATTCCAGCCTCAGGCCTAGCACGTGATCGTTCGATACTGGACAGAAATACGCAATACTACGTATACTACGCCTAATATAGATCCTTTATTCCTGTAAGGATATTTCTGGAGAATTGGGTAGGCATGGCGCTTTGCTAGAGGCCAACCTTGTCTTGTAAATCGGTATAAACGTAGTACGAGGTACTTACGTGTTCGGATAGTCCGACGACCGAATTTACAGCCAACATATCTGGGGATCTCATGGGTCGCTTCCCAAAGATTCACCGATGACGTATGACTCGCACTCTATATTAATCTGGGATTAATTAGAAGAGAGAGAAAATTAATTTGGGATTAATTGCGGAGATATTTTATCTGGCATAAAATATCAATTAAAGAGAGATAACGATTAATATGGAATTAATCAATAAATTAATGTATTTGATATATTAAATGAAATTGGATTTCGACGCAGAATTAAAATTAGATTTTAATTCGAGCGAACGAATTAATTTAGAATTAATTCGTTAGCGACGTGAATAGTGATTTCGCTAGGCGTAATCATTTAATTACGACGCAACGGAAAATTCGTTAATTTAGAATTAGCGAACCCGAGCCCGAGATTATTTGCGAGCGCATTCGCATTTCGAATTCGAGTGCGGCACGCAAGTCAAATCAAGCGTCAAATCGCTAGTAGCATCTAGCGTCATATCAAGCATCAAATCATGTCACTTTAAGTGATGTAACCATTGATTGATTGGTTGATGTGATTGAGTGATGTGTGTTGTTGTTGGCTTTAATGGTTTGACTTTTAAAAGCCAAATTCATTCCAAATGCATTTGAAATTCAAATGTGTGTATAAGATACACAAAATTTGGAATCAAACACAACTTCTTCTCTCCACTATTTTCATCTCTCTTCACGCCCAAGGAGGCACAAAAAGCTCACTGGTTTTGACAAAAAACATGAGCAGTGGGAAGCACTAGAGTGGGATATTGTGTCAAAATCTCAAGTGCTAGCACACTTACGAGACAGCGAAGGTGATAGGGAAGTCCACCCATGAGTCGGGAACCATTCGACGAAGCTTGGAGCTTGTTCGTGGAGCTCAAAAACAAAAAATGGAGGAGCATGGACTGCTCACTGCCGAACCAGTCCACTGCCAATCAAAATCAGATTTTGTTGCCTCCGTGTCCCTCAACCGATAGATGTAAGTATTCCGCAACTTCTTCGATTTGTATTCGCACTTGATTCATGCTTATTATTGATCTTGGTGTTGGTTTCTATAATATGTCCCAAACAAAGATTAAGCATATGAAATACTATATTTGAATATATATAAAAGACTTGAAGCATGGCGGAATCATACTTACAAAGCTATGTGATGAAGAAGATGATCAAATGGTGGAAGCTCCAAGTGTTGGAAGATTCGGCCAAGAGGAGGAAGAAGAAGAAAAAAACTCCAAGCTTTGTGTATTCCTTGCTCTATGATGGTTTCCCTATCACCTCTTTTGATCCCTTGAAGGTGCTAGCCTTGCATGTTCCAAACATCAACCTTTTCTTCAAGCTTTTGGAAACCAAATTTGAAGAAGATGAAGACCAAAACTGCATGCAGTTTTCGGTCAAGTAAAGGAGAGAAGAGAGGATTTTTTTAATTGATTTTGATACCAAAAATCAATTTATATTTATGCCATAATATTTATTAAATAATAATAAATCTATGACACAAGCCATGCAAATGCTTAGAGTGTCAAACACTCAAATTCCATGCATAACATTTGAGTGTAATATACACTATCACCATGCAATGCATCATCAATAAAATAATGCATATAATGACATGTGTCATGTGGGCCCCACACGTTTCCCAATGAAAGTGGGCCCACGTCCACTCACGCATTCGGGTTCGATATTTCCGAAATACCGAGCTTACGTCGCGACGTTAATTAAACCGAATTTAAATAAATAATTGCGCCTGGCGAAATTATTATTTACGTCGCTAACGAATTAATTCTAAATTAACTCGTATGCCCGAATTAAAATCTAATTTTAATTTCGCGTCGAAATCGAATTTCGATTATTATATCGAATACAATAATTTTATCGATTAATTCCAAATTAATCGTTCTCTCTCTCTAAACAAGGTATTTTATCCGAGATAAAGCTTCTCCACAATTAATCCAAGATTAATTAAGTTCGAATCAAATATCATAGGAATCTTCAGGAAGCGACCCAAGAGATCTCCGGATATGTTGGCAGTAAATTCGGTCGTCGGATAATCCGAACACGTACGTACCTCGTACTACGTCTTTACCGATTCACAAGACACGGTTGGCTTCTAGCAAAGCGCCATGCCTACCCAATTCTCCAGAAATATTCTTATAGGAATATAAGATCTATATCAAGCGTAGTATACAGTAGTATTGCGTACATCGATCCAGTATCGGATGATCACATGCTAGGCCTGGGGCTGGAGATGTGTCTACCCCGTACGAAACATATATCGGACATCAAGCAAGCTAGTCTCTTTAAATCGGACAATCCTGACCTGGTCATATTGTCCCGACGGTTGCAACCTTTTATAGAGTACTAGTTCTGTGCCCTGCGTG
>SKCR01046691.1:0-40292 GCA_019454045.1 Zanthoxylum bungeanum
GCGAAAGGTTTCCCATAACTAAGTCTATCCACTCAAGGGTTCAATCAACAAAGTGGATGCATTTTTTTTATAACTAATGATATAAATGATAATCCACAACTAGGTCTCTTCACTCAAGGGTTGAATCGACCAAATGAACACACCTAAATACCCAAGGGTACGTTCCAATAAGTGATGGTTATCATCACATACCAATCCACCGCCTTGAGTGAAAGTGAATTCTCAATATGCAACGCCATTAAGGTTGAAAAAGGTATGTAAAAGATGAAGACATGGTTCTCCTCAATCTCGCCATAAATACTAAAAGGTATTTTTTCGGTGCCGATTCTCTATCCCCAGTGGAGTCGCCATCTGTATAAAGGAGTTTCCACCCAGAATAAAACACTGGGAATGATTTAAGGCCTCACCACACCCCCGTAATGTTCGACCTTACCTGTTCTGCATCGCATGTTGTGAAATCGCTTTAACTCAAGACGGTGGATCATTATGTGATGATACTCATTGTAGGACAGAAGTAGGGTTTACAGTTATGCCTATAATGTCTGAGACCACTACACTGTTGACCTCGCAGCCCGTAGAGAGTATGGATAGTCCCATGGAGGGACTAGCCAGAGAATATTGGAGTCACCACCCGATATGAGACACCGAGAATGATTTAAGGCCGCACTACACCCCTCATAATGTCCGACCTTAAACCCGTTTGGGTTCAAAATGGTCTCTTACTGATGCCAGTATAATATTTATACTCTGAGGAGGTATCCTCATGTCTTATAATGTAAGAACACGCAATACAATTTACAAAGCATACGAGGCGCAAACACAAAACAAAAGGCAATAAAAAAATAAAGTTTATATGCAGAAATAAAATATTAAAAAATTAATTAAACAAGGTAAAATATACTAAAGCAAGTATTGAGTGGGCCTGGCTTCGGAGAAATGCAGAAACATTAGGCCATATCCAATCAATATACTAAATTACGATAGAAATGCGGAAACATTCATATGCAGTCACAAATATAATAAACATGCATTTTGGATATATTCACAACTCAATGGCCATCTCCTAGTGGTACATGAATCTCAAGTGCAAACTATACTATCGTCCATTCGAAGTTGGCTATGAAACTTATGTTTGGGTTTCCATCATATATATCACGGGATCATACGTTCGGAAATAATGCAAGTTCGACCAGACATATGACAAATCTGGCCGGACATATTTCACAGACTAGATAATAAACAGAGTATGCGAATAGCGATAATAAATTACGACATGCTTGAATAATAATAAATCATCAACTAAAATATTAAGTTAGCAGTACATTCATATTATCAACTAAAGCATCTGAATGAAGTAACGAAATAGGAATAATATAATGGTAATGAATGTAACATAAAAATGGTTAAGCATGTAGTGAACTATAGAAAATAGTAAGTGTGACCGGATTATTTATACTCGGCCTGGTGTGTGCATGTCTTGTCGGATATAGTGTACATCCGGTGGGAGATACTGTGTCACAAATAAAATCTCAGATGCACAAAAATATTAAAAAGAGTGCCCTCAAGTGTACATTTTTCAAATTTATCGGATATAGTGTATGTCCGGTCGGCCTAGTGTATGTGCATGTCTTGTATGTTTCATGGTTGCTCTAAATTCAATGAATCGCTTTAGTTACCAAATAGACATCTCATATTGAATCAAGGGAAATGATGAGCTCACATGGGCTCTCTCATTGGTTTAATCTAATGAATGAATTAATGTTTCATGGTTGCTCTAAATTCAATGAATTTCTTTAATTGTCAAAATTGAAGAGTTTTAGAGTTAATAATATGTTTCATGGTTGCTCTAAATTTAATGAATCTTTTTAATTGCGAAAATTGAAGAGTTTTTTTTTTTTTTTTTTTTTGAATTAATGGTTGTTTTATTGAGGGATAAATATTAAAATAATTATTTATGTGCTATTTAAATAGATGAATTAAAAGAGGAGATCAAATTGGTTCTTAATGTTGCTCTTCTCTGCACCAGAGGTACGCCTTTGACACGCTCAAAAAGTATTCCTTACTCCCAAGTATAAGAGTATCGAAGTAATAAAATAACTCGGTAAGACCGGGGTCGATCCACAAGGAATAAATTTAATAGGATAAAATAATAATTTAAGTGAAAATAAAAAGATGGGATTTTTTTGAAGTGATTGGATAAGTTTAAATTGGATTGCAACAATAAAATAAAATATTGGGATTATTGGATCCACTTTTAATATTAAATTTAGATATCTCACTTATTATAATATATAAATTGTCATTATTACCAAATTAACTTATTTCAGGAATTAATTATGCTAAAATAAATAAAACCAGTCATAAAGGCGATGATAACTTTTGTCTATAACAAGTCCAGTTAGGTACTCAATTATGCCAAATAAATAAAACCAACCATATATACGATAACAAAGTTTGTCAATAATTAATACAGAATTAAATTAAATATTAATCATTAGATTATAATTTATATATTATAATATAAGTGAGATTATTCTAAATTTTCATATTAAAAGTTTCACCCTTTACCCCAGCAAAAAGAAATTAGCTGCACATAATTTGAATGAAAAACACATAATTTTATTACTGAAAGAAAAAAAATTATAAGAAAGTTTTTTTAAAAAAATAAAACACTCAAGAGCTAGAAATCCATAAATTTTCAAAGAAAACTATGGAAATCTGATTGAGGAAAATGAGGTGCATAGCACCTCTATTTATAGAAATTTTACAAGCTTTCTCCACCATTTTCTCCATGATTTTCTCCACCATTTCCTCCGCATGTTCGGTGGAAGTTTAACAATTGTAAATTGTCATTTTCCAAATTTTTTTTTGATAATGACTTTTATAATTACACATAACACACTTTGGAGTTTTCATCAATTTCGGCCTTGCAAACATCAGAATTAGAAAATTTTGGGAATTTCAAAGTTGTATATCTTTGAGTCTTCTTTCATCTGGAACTAGAATCACTTCAATCTGATATCGTAGTAAAACTCTATAGTCAAAATACGAACATTGCATAGGGCTTACATTTCAGAAGTTGTACACTGTTAGAGCACCCTATTAAATTTATGGCCTCCAAAATCCAAATGTCAAGTCTATTTTTCTACATATACATCCAAAGTATTATTTCACCTACATAAAAGATAAAAATCACAATAAAAATATATAAAACATAAATTTAATTAATATGCTAAATTAAGGGGATTAATGAAACTACAAGTGTAAAATGATTGATTTTTCTTTTAATAAATGTGCACTTTTTAGTGTTCATTACACCCCCCAACCAGCTTATTACTAGTCCCTAGTAATTTAAGCGAAATCTTAAAAAATAAATTCTTATCCAAGTTAGTAATTGTTTTCTTTCTTTCTAAATATCAAATAAGTAAATTCTCATGTATTTTTTACCCTTCTACTATACACCCATAAGAGAAAGTATTAATCAATTCATTGTGCCCACAATAATCACAGGTCTTGTTGAAAAAAGAGTAATATTTTTTTTCCTAGAGTTATATCAGAATTCACACCTTTATAAATACATTTTTTTAAATAATAATACATCTTCAATCCTCATAGCGAGCTTTGGGTCCATGACTCCCAAACCAGTTGGCTTTAGGGCACTAGGTTTTAAGATACCCATACGGACTTAATTACTCAGATCTCATATATGAAAAAGAAGAAGTGTCTGATTTCCTTAAGCTTTCTCTTTAACCCATGTAACGCGCTTTGGGCCAGTGACTCCCAGACCACTTAGTCTTAAGGCACTATGTGTTAAAAAACCCCTACGGACTTAATTGCTCGAGTTAGAGAGGCTACGAAATCGAACTTATTTGAACTAATTCCACTGCCTTTAGGTGCTACCTCCAATAAAATAGAGAACTGAATATTACAAAATTTTCACTTACAACCCATGTTTATATGTTATCGTGTATGTTGATAATACCTATCAAAAGAGCATATGAAGATCAAATTTAATCAATATTATGGAGAATTCATAAATTTAAATGATTCAAAAAGAAAGGATAAAAAATAACTTGTTATGAATTATTTTGAGATACGTCTCTGGAGCAAAAACTCCTTACACTGCCATCTCCGAACAACAATTTCACTTGGTTAGTCAAAAATTTATTGTTAGTTTGTGTGTAGTTAGTTTTTTGTAAAACATAAAATAAAATCAAAATAAAATATTTTTTTTATACACAAAATAACAACAAAGTAAAAACATCATAAAAGAAAACTTTTTTTTTAAAAAAAAAACCATAAAAAAATAATTTTTTTGAACGAAAAACAAAGCAACTAAACATAAAAATGAAAACTAACTAGTCAACTATCCCCTCCCCCAACCAGTTTGAGACATTGTCCCCAATTTCTGAATACGAAGAAGTAGAGTTTAGAATACATCACTTGGTTAGTGTAGAATTGACAATTGAATCTACAACACTGCTACTAAAAAGAAAGGTTACGTATTAAAACAATATAAGTAAATTAAAATAGTAAATGATATGTACTGATAGTTGTGATTGTGACTCACATCTTCCTCTGATTTTATGCTCTCGTCTACACTGTCCTCGTCGTATGGTTGTTTGCACATGTTAAAAACATTAAGCTTCGATGTCATATTGCCAAAGGCAAATTCATGATTTCATTCCTGCAATTAATTCAAGCATTAGCTGTTGCTAAAAATGGACAACCAAGTATTACATGAATTGGCTTATAACTATCAGCTACAGGTTGTGTTTCAAAGACAATAAAATCCACGAGATATATTAATTTATCAACTTGTATTAACATGTCTTCCACAATTCCTTTCGGTACATTGACTGATCCATCAGCAAGTAAAATAATAGTCGAGGTTGGTTTTAACTTACCAATATTAAGTTGTTGGTAAACCGAAAATGGAAGTAAATTGACACTGGCTCCAAGATCAAGCAAAGCATGTTCATTTTTTTTTCCAATAATACAAGAAATAGTTGGTCCTTGGTGGGGGAAAAAACTTTAATCGAATTATATTGATGCTGTAATTTTGGTCTATACAAGTGTTACATACCTCTTCAAATTCCCTTAAGTGTTGATAAGGATTTTCTGATTTTAGACCGTGGAATGTGGGTAAAAGTTGGATGACACCTAACTTAAAATTGAAACGTGTTGCATCTGGGGGAAAAATAATACAAGATGATGATCATGTCCTTGTGGGATTCATGAATTGTCTGAGTGTCCTAGGATGATTAAAATTGCCATGCTGAGACTCGTTTTCTTCCTGATCAACTGGGTTTTCAACTCGGGCTGGTGGATTTTCATTTTGGTTCTCGGCGGCCATTTTGACTAACGATGAAGGTGATGAAGACTCTCTATTTAATTTACCGCTAGATGATCGAGACCAATGTCTCGTGCAACCTAAATGACGAGTATTTGCTAAAATTTAAAAATGTAAATAAAATACTTACAAAAAGGAAAAATAATAAACAAGTGAACGAAAGAAAAAAAATAAAATAAATGACCAAAAAAATACAAATATAGTGTTAAAAAAATGAGATACAGAAAATACAAATAAAATAAATACAAAATAAATAAAATAAAAAGAAAAGAAAAGAGAAGAAAAATATATACAATGATATTAAATTATTATTCTATCTACTAAATTATATTCCCCGGCAACGGCGTCAAAAACTTGGCACGCTCAAAAAGTATTCTTTACTCCCAAGTATAAGAGTGTCAAAGTAATAAAATAACTCGGTAAGACCGGGGTCGATCCACATAAAATAGATTTAATAGGATAAAATAACAATTTAAGTGAAAATAAAAAGACTGGATTTTTTTAAGTGATTGGAAAAGTTTAAATTGGATTGCAACAACAAAATAAAATATTGGGGTTATGAGATCAACTTTTAATATTAAATTTAGAAATCTCACTTGTTATAATATATAAATTATCATTATTACCCAATTAATTTATTTCAGGAATTAATTATGTCAAAACAAATAAACTCAACCATAAATGCGGTAATAACTTTTGTCTATAACAAGTCCTGTTAGGTACTCAATTATTCCAAATAAATAAAACCAGTCATTTAGACGGTAACAAAGTTTGTTAATAATTAATACAGACTTAAATTAAATATTAATACTTAGATTATAATTTATATATTATAATATAAGTGAGATTAATCTAAATTTTTATCATAAATGCTTCACCCTTTACCCCAACAAAAAGAAATTAGCTACTCATAATTTGAATGAAAACACACATAATTTTATTACTGAAAGGAAAAAAATTACAATAAAGCTTTTAAAAAAATAAAACACACAAGAGCTAGAAATCCACAAATTTTCAGAGAAAACAATGGAAATCTGACTGAGTAAAATGAGGTGCAGAGCACCTCTATTTATATAAATTTTTTAAGTTTTCTTCATCATTTTTTCCACCATGGAAGTTTGACAATTGTAAATTGTCATTTTCCATTTTTTTTTTTAAAAAAAAATGACTTTAGTAATTACATATAACACACTTTAGATTTTTCATCAATTTCGACCTTGAAAATCTCATAATTAGAAAATCTTATGAACTTCAAAGTTGTAGATCTTTGAGTCTTCTTTCATTTGGAACTAGAATCACTTCAATCCGATATCAGAGTAAAAGGTTATGGCCAAAATACGAACATTGCATAGGGTTGAAATTTTCGAAATTGTACACTGTTAGAACGTCCTATTAAATTTCTGGCCTCAAAAATCTGAATTTCAAGTCCATTTTTCTACATATACATCAAAAGTATTATTTCACCTACATAAAAGATAAAAATCACAATAAAAATATATAAAACATAAATTTAATTAATATGCTAAATTAAGGGGATTAATGAAACTACAAGTGTAAAATAATTGATTTTTCTTTTAATAAATGTGCACTTTTTAGTGTTCATCAGCCTTCATTTTTACCATCTCATTTTGCTCATCCTCATATTTTCATCTCAAAATAATTATTTTCGGAATTATGATATATAATTAGTTTAGAATTGATGATATCCATATGTAATTTTATGAATATCAATGTTTATTTTCCTTGCTATTTTATATAAATAATCTTTTTATATTTTCAAGGCCTACTAAATATTTCATTAAATTCATTGGAACGATATTGAAGAAACTAATTTAAATATTATTATCAGGTTTAGTTGATGAGAAATTTATGAATAAAAAATAACCCGGCTACCGGCTAGTTGGAAAATAAGCAAACTCAGAAGGTCAAAATTTCCCTCTTCTTCTATAAGAAGTGGTAAATCAAATTGAATTTTAAGAATCTCAGGTGATGGATTATTAGGTCTAATCCAATAACAATATCAGAATGATATATGTTATGTTGGAAAAATTGGGATGCCTCAATCAATAATATATCAACTGTTCGATTATTTGAAGCAGAGAATAATTTTAAGTATGCCAACGCCAAAGAGGCCAAGAGCTGCAGCAGCTGAACATTATCGTGTGCCAGCAACTCCGATCTTCGACTCGTTGATCACTCTCTGGTTGGACCAAAGTCGTCTCATCAACCGTCTGATTTAATTATCTTGTTTGTTAAGATATAATAGAACTTCCTTAAGTGATGATACTTAACTAAATGTCTCGTTGAAGGGCGCTAGCTCCAAACGCTTTTGTGATTAATAAGCACTTTTATGTTGAGAATTTTAACGAAATGGAATGAGAAGCACTTGTTTATTCATAAGTTAAATGCTTCCTTAAGTTCAGGATTGTCAATCTAAATTGCAGGAACTGAATGAAAACTTCAGCAAAGCAGTTGGGTTTCCTTTCAAAACAGAGTTTCAATAAGTCTGTAATATCTTTGTGATGTTTTAGATTTTTATTTCATTTTCTTTCTTTAGCTAGTCAGAGGTAAGAAACTTGATGTTCTTATACTCTTATCCATGATCTGCTGGCTCTTGTTTATCGCTACACTGTTGAACTCAAAGCCTGTACAAAGTACGGATAGTCCATGGGAGACTAATCAGAAAATAATGGAGTCGCCACCAGAATAAAATATTGAGAATGATTTAAGGCCGCACTACACCCCTCGTTGAGTGCAGAATGGTCCCTTACCGATGTCAGTATAATATTTAGGCTCAAAAAAGGTATCCCCACGTCTTATAATGCAAGACACCATTACAATTTATAAAGCTGTAGGACACTGAAGTGGGAGACGCTGTCAGGGCTCGCGGCCCGGCTGGGAGTACGGAGTAGCCCGCGAGGGACTAAACATGAGAACTAAAATGGAGTCGCCACCCAGTGTGAACTGGGAAATGATTTAAGGCCGCACTCACCCCTCGCAAGGGAAGACCTCAAACCGTTGGGTTCGGAATGGTCCCTTACTTATGCCAATTGTAATGAAAGGATTTATGCGATAATATAACCAAGTCCTATGCAACACATGCAAGATAATGTAGTCAACACACACGATTGCACACCCATAAACATGAGTAAATACAAAAGAAGACAAGTGCGTAATTCCATAGACATAGTAAATAAAGAAGTGCAAGAGATGTAAATAACTACTATAAAGGCATTAATAATAAAAGCGAGCACACAATCTCATGAGCATATCAAATAAATAAACGTAAAAGCGTCAATAATGAAATGATATGATTAATTATATAATGCAAAAGAAATGACCACAGAGGCGAATCATGCATGAGATGTGATGAAAAGAAATATGTTCACTGTATATGCGTTCTTGTAGCGTTTGAAAATGCGTTCGAACGGTAAACAGAATGTTCGCGTTCATATAGCGTTCGTAAACGCGTTCGAACGGGATGAGACCTGATGCATGGTAAAGCAGAATGCATGCGCGTTCGAGTAGCGTTCGTAAACGCGTTCGAACGGACTGAGGCAGAATGCATACGTTCGTGTAGCGTTCGGAAACGCGTTCAAACGAGATTACCAATATGGTATCTGAAACGTCGCAAACCCATACGTGAATAAACAAATACATAATATAGGACCTCGTATGCCTGATTGAACACATTTCACATTCAATCGAGTGCACTTCGTCTGGCGCGGCAAAACATCGTGGTAAAGGTAGCCTTTAGGCATTTCCCTCGAATAGAGGACCTTTAATCCACCCTAGTTAGCCCATGCGCATTAAATTATCAATGCATGAATAAACAAATAAATAATATGGGACCTTATATGCCCGATTGAACACATTTCACATTCAATCGAGTGTACCTCGTTCGGCGCGGCAAAACATCGTGGTAAAGGTAGCCTTTAGACATTTCCCTCGAATAGAAGACCTTTAATCCACCCTAGTTAGCCCATGCGCACTAGAATGCAATGCATGCGTAAATAAAGCAATGATATGCAAAGGGTAAATGACATAATAAAAGGCGCGGTAAAATATTGTGGTAAAGGTAGCCTTTTGGCATTTCCCTCAAATGGAGGACCTTTAAACCAACGTAATTAGCCCATGCATATCAAGTAACAATACATGAATAAACAAGTAAATAATATGGGACCTTGTATGCCCGATTAAACACATCTCACGTTCAATCAAACGTACTTCATCCGGCGCGGCAAAACATCATGGTAAAGGTACCCTATAGGCATTTCCCTCAAATAGAGGATCTTTAATCCACCATAGTTAGCCCATGCGCACTAAATTATCAATGCATGAATAAACAAATAAATAATATGGGACCTTGTATGCTCGATTAAACACATTTCACTTTCAATCGAGTGTACTTCGTCTGGCGCGATAAAATATCATGGTAAAGGTAGCCTTTAAGCATTTCCCTCGAGGGAGGGTGGAGCAAACTTTATTAAATACCCTGGCCTCTTAGGCTCTTATTGCCTCGGTGACAGGAATAAACAACAGATCATCCAAATTAGTCCATCACTTTAGATGATTATCTAGATGTCTTCACAGCTTTTCCTTTTGGCTATAAAAAGGTAGTGAGTGAAGGAAGACACCAAATCATTATCTAACTCCAATATTATCTTAGACAAGGTACACTACAGCAAAAATCACAAACATCACAAGACATTATTTTGGGGTCGATTCTCTAACCCCAGTGGAGTCGCAAGACTGTAGGACACAGAAATCAGTGACGATGTTCTAGGCTCGTGACCCGGTCGAGAGTACGGAGTAGCCTCGGGGGACTAAACCGGAGAAATAAAATGGAGTCACCATCCAGTGTGAACTGGGAAATGATTTAAGGCCGTACTCACCCCTCGCAAAGGAAGACCTCAAACCGTTGGGTTTGGAATGGTCCCTTACTTATGCCAATTGTAATGAAACGATTTATGCAATAATATAACCAAGTCTTATGCAACACATGCAAGATAATGTAGTCAACACACACGATTGCATACCCATAAACATGAGTAAATACAAAAGAAGACAAATGCGTAATTCCATAGACATATTAAATAAAGAAGTGCAAGAGATGTAAATAACTACTATAAAGGCATTAATAATAAAAGCGAGCACACAATCTCATGAGCATATCAAATAAATAAACGATAAAAGCGTCAATAATGGAGTCGCCACCAGAATAAAATATTGAGAATGATTTAAGGCCGCACTACACCCCTCATAAGGTCCAACCTAAAGCCCGTTTGGCATCGCATATCGTGATATCACTTTCACTCAAGGCGGTAGATCATTATGTGATGATACTCAATGTAGGAGTAAAGCGAGAATTACCGTTATGCCTATAACGTCGGTGACCACTACACTGTTGGGCTCACAGCCCGTAAAGAGTACGGATAGTCCCGCAGAGGGGCTAACCGGAGAATAATGGAGTCACCACCCGATATGAGACATCGGGAATGATTTAAGGCTGCACTACACCCCTCGTTGAGTGCAGAATGGTCCCTTACCGATGTCAGTATAATATTTAGGCTCAAAAGAGGTATCCCCACGTCTTATAATGCAAGAACACGCATTACAATTTATAAAGTTGAGGACACTGAAGTGGGAGACGCTGTCAGGGCTCGCGGCCCGACTGGGAGTACGGAGTAGCCCGCGGGGGACTAAACAGGAGAAATAAAATGGAGTCGCCACCCAGTATGAACTGGGAAATGATTTAAGGCCGCACTCACCCCTCGCAATGGAAGACCTCAAACCGTTGGGTTTGGAATGGTCCCTTACTTATGCAAATTGTAATGAAAGGATTTATGCGATAATATAACCAAGTCCTATGCAACACATGCAAGATAATGTAGTCAACACACACGATTGCACACCCATAAACATGAGTAAATACAAAAGAAGACAAGTGCGTAATTGTGGGACACAGAAACTGGACGACGCATGCTGTCCCGGGCTCGCGGCCTGGTCGGGAGTACGGAGTAGCCACGAGGGACTAAACCGGAGAATAATGGTGTCGCCACCCGGTGTGAACCGGGAAAATGAGATTTAAGGCCGCACTCACCCCTCGCAAGGGAAGACCTCAAACCGTTGGGTTCAGAATGGTCCCTTACTTATGTCACTTGTAATGAAAGGATTTGTGTAATAATTTAATCAAGCTTAAGTAACACTTATTTCCAAGAGTATCATGCTTCTAAATCCACATGCGCAAAAATAAAACTTACACCTAAATTTGCATATATTTCACATCTAAGATTACATGCTTGAAAGTACATCAAAGTAGCAACGAACATACAACTTCATTGGCATATTGTATTCATGGAAACACAAGCACACACTAACCACACAAGCACACATAAAGGCGAATCAAATAATGGCGAACATTTGATTTCAACAAATAGCCATTACATGTCCATGCACAAATAAAGGAGTCAACTAAGTAAGTAATGCAAAAAGACACTTAGGGATGCAATTATGCATTAAAGTGAGCATGCTATGACGTGGTGCAAAAGAAGATAGATATAGACACAGACGCACATGTGATGAAAATGACTCAATTCAGTGTATTCGCGTTCGTGTAGCGTTCGTAAACGCGTTCGAACGGTAGACAGAAGGTTCGCGTCCGTATAGCGTTTGATAACGAGTTCGAATGGGACCAGACAGAAAACATGCGTTCGTGTGGCGTTTCGGAACGCGTTCAAACGAGGTTATAGTAGTGACCTCCAAAATGCAGTAAACGACATGACACATACATGAACAGATGAATATATGAGTTCTCGTACATAACAACAGATTAAGGGGCGCGGCAAATCATTGTAGCAAATGTACCTTTCAATCATTTTCACCCCTCAAAGTGGAGGACCCTTAATCTCACTTGATAAACCCATGCGCAATGCAATATGATGCATGAATTTTCAAAAAGACGTTATGAAGTGAATAACTAAATAAAAGAGGCGCGGCAAAGTACTGCCGTAAAGGTGGCCTTTTAGGCTCTTTGTCACTCAAAGAGAGGACCTTTAGACCAACATACTAAGCCCATGCGCAATGTGATATGATGCATGGTCATGTAAGAAGACGTCATACTAAACAACAAAATAAAAGGGCGCGGCGAAGTACTGCCGTAAAGGTGGCCTTTTGGGGCTCTTTGTCTCTCAAAGAGAGGACCTTTAGACCAACATACTAAGCCCATGCGCGTCACATCACAATACATGAAATAAAGACAATAAAAGTGTAGGACTTCGTATGCCCGATTGAACGTACATTCAACCCAAACACACTTCGTCCGGCGCGGCGAGTAGTAGTGTCACAAAGGTGGCCTTTTAGGCTCTTCGTCTCTCAAATAGAGGACCTTTGGACTAACTCACTAAGCCATGTGCTCGATCACATCATACATACAAAATAAAGACAATCATATCAAACTTAATATGTCTTATTGAACGTGTCTTGCATTCAACCGAACACACATCAACCGGTGCAGCAAAACATCGTGGTAAAGGGCTTTAACCCTTCCCCATAGGGGATCTTTCATTCCATTTACTAAGCCCATGCGCTCGATCGCATCATAACATAAATAAATAACATGCGGAAATTAAAAGACGGAATAATAAAGTGAGAATAATCAAAATAACATAAAGCGAAATATACGCCGTTTACTCAAGTGGTACGTGGAGTTGTATCCCAAGTATAGACCGCACTACCGTCCATTCGGAATCGGCTACAGAATTTACGTCTGGGTTTCCATCCTATATACCACGAGAGACGACGTATTTTCCGTTTTAATCAATGGCCACAACACACACATTGCATGCAAACAATATTCAATAAATAATTAAAACAAAATTAAAAGAATCAATAAAAATCAAATAAAAAACAAGTGTGAAAGGTACCCTCAGGTCTAACCTTTTAAGTCGTCTTCCGGACTCGCGTTTACAACCGTCGGAAGGGCTATCACTCCGCAACTTTTCCGGTTCACTTGTTTAACGTCTTAACTCGCCATTTTACTGTTTTGCTTGCTGTTTTTGCTTCACTTTGCTGCTGTTTCCTCTGTATTTTCTGCTCACTGTTTCAGGTTGCTGTTTTGGTGTTTTGGGGACTGTTTTGGGTAGTTTTCATCACTGTTTTGGGGTATTTTAGGGGACTGTTTCGGGACAGTTTCAGGGGCTATTTTTGTGGCAAAACTGGGCAGTACATTTTAGGGGTTTTCTCGTGTAGTGAGGGAAGCAGTTTTGCGGCAAAGGGTGCAGTTTAGGGAGGAATTACGCGTGCAGTTTGTAGGGGTTAAGGGCTGTTGGCAGTTTACGGTTGCTTTGTGCTGGAGATGTAGGGGCGCTGATCAATCTAGGGTTTGTGTCTAAAGGTCAAGGCTGTGCATTTGGAGGGTGGCGTGAGTTGCTTGCTTCACGTGAATGGTTTTTTGTGCGTGAGTGGCTGATAAGTTAGGGGCAGTGGCGTTCATGAGCAGGCAGAAGGAGTTAAGGCGTGAAGGGCTCGTGTGGCTTGGAGCTTGGTTGAGGGACGTGAACGTGGCCTTTGTGTGGTGAGAGAGATGGGCATTGCGGGTTGTTAGGCGTGGACAATTACTGGGCGTGAAGGGGCCATGTGGCTTGCGTTGAAGCAGGTGGTGTGATGGTGTGCTTGGTGGCGAGGTCAATGGGATGGTTCGTGAGGCAATAGGACTTGTGGCTTTGAAAGGCTTGATGAATGAGCAATTGTGAGATGCATGTGTATGGCTTTTTGGTTACGTGATCAGAGGGTAGGGTTTAATTTTGTGTTATTTTTTTTGGTTCTTGCCGTGGAGTTTTGAGTGATGAGAGAGGAGCCTAGGGTTTAGTTTGTGTTTGTGTGGTAATTGGCCGTGTGAGAGAGTGTGAATGAGAGAGTGGAGAGGTCCTGGGCGTGGGCTAGAGAGATTGGAGAGGAGGGGTGGCTAGGTTAGGTCATGTTTATATAGAAGAGAGCTAGGGTTTGTCCTTGTCTCACAAGGAAGGGATCTTGCATTCAATTTAGGATTTGGTCTTAAGGAAAGTCAAAGATTGAGGGGGGACAAGGTTAATTCAAATTAGGAAGGTGATATCTTTAATTGGTGTTGATTAGGCATTTAATTTGTTAGATTAGGAAGTCAATATTTTATGTTTGGTAAATATTTTATTTATTTATTTAATTAATATAATTAATATTTTATTTAGTTAATGTTTTAATTTAATTAATAATTATTTAATTTGGGGTGTGTATTAAAAGGCTATGGGCGTGTGGGCCTTGGTCATGGTGGGCTAGGTTTGTGTGGGGCCAAATGTGTGTGGGCTAGATGGGGTTGGGCTAAGGGTGTGTTTTAAAACAAAGGTCCAACAAGTGAACCCGAAGCAAAACAAGCGAACTAAAATCCAATAAAATACCGATTCCCTTCCGACGTCCGTTTCCCGCGGCTCCCGCGACTTAAAAGGTAGTGCCTCCAAATGAGACTCATCATCGGGTTTCACATGCAAAAATGAAATGCCTACAGTCGCCCCCACTTTGATGGGACTTGTGCAGTGTGTGACTTTGAACAATCCTATCAAAGTTATGCAATGCATTTCTACTTACCTGGCTCGCCAGCTGCCACTTGACTTGCCATGTGTTGAGTTGAGTTGATTTGGTGGTGAGGTGCTGCGACCCCTCGTTCATTCCCGAACCGTGCTCCATTTTTGGAGTGCCATTTTCGGCATCTATTGTGTGTGTTCCATTTTGGAACGCCATTTTCGGCATCTGTTGCGTGTGATCCATTTTGGAACGCCATTTTCGGCATTTGCTATGTGTGCTCCATTTGGAATGCCATTTTCGGCATTTGCTGTGTGTGCTCCATTTTGGAACGCCATTTTCGGTACTTGTTGCGTGTGCTCCATTTTGGAACGCCATTTTCGGCATCTGTTGTGTGTGCTCCATTTTAGAACGCCATTTTCGGCATCTGTTACTTGTGCTCCATTTTGGAACGTCATTTTCGGCATCTGTTACTTGTGCTCCATTTTGGAACGCCATTTTCGGCATCTGTTACTTGTGCTCTATTTTGGAACGCCATTTTCGGCCTCTGTTGTGGTAGCGGTCCATTTCTGAACCGTGCTGTCCGAGAATGTGGCTCATTTTTGAACCGTTACTTGATGAGGTGGTCTTTGCTGCTACAATCCTGCGAATACAAAATAAAAATTGTATGTATGTGATATGTATGCATGTATGTATGGATGCATGATGCTGATGTGGGCTTCGCCCCCCTAAACCGACACTGATGTAGGCCTCGGCCCTGTGTCTCATCCCCAAGCTGATACTAATGTAGGCCTCGGCCTTGCGAATCATCCCCAAACTGATGCTAATGTGGGCCTCGGCCCTGAGACTCATCCCGAAACTGATACTAATGTAGGCCTCGGCCCTGGGACTCATCCCCAAACTGATACTGATGTAGGCCTCGGCCCTGGGACTCATCCCCAAACTGATACTGATGTAGGCCTCGGCCCCGGGACTCATCCACAAACTGATACTGATGTGGGGTCGCCCCCTACTGATACTGACATGGGCCTCGCCCCCTACTGATACTGACATGGGCCTCGCCCCAGACTGATACTGATATGGGCCTCGCCCCCAACTGATACTGATATGGGCCTCGCTCCAGACTGATACTGATATGGGCCTCGCCCCCAGAATGATACTGATATGGGCCTCGCCCCCAGACTGATACTGATATGGGCCTCTCCCCAGACTGATACAGATATGGGCCTCGCCCCCAGACTGATAGTGATGTGGGCCTCGCCCCTAACTGATACTGATATGGGCCTCGCCCCCAGACTGATACTGATATGGGCCTCGCCCCAGACTGATACTGATGTGGGCCTCACCCCCAGACTGATACTGATGTGGGCCTCACCCCCAACTGATACGGTTATAGGCCTTGCCCCTAACTGATACTGATATGGGTCTCGCCCCCAGACTGATACTGTTATGGGCCTTGCCCCTAACTGATACTGATATGGGCCTCGCCCCCAGACTGATACTGATATGGGCCTCGCCCCCAGACTGATAATGATATGGGCCTCGCCCCCAGACTGATACTGATATGGGCCCCGCCCCTGTGATTTATTCCTGAAGACTGCTGACATTGTACTGTTGCTGCTTCTGGTTGGCTTGTTTTTGACGCTTTCTCTTTTTTTCCTCTGAAACCTGTTATTACAAAACAGAACAAACACGAAAAGGAATGCAGGATACGTTACGTGTATGCATGCATGCATGAATGAGTTTCCTATCCCGTTGGGTTAAGTCTTCTACTGGTACTCTTGGTGGCTGCTTGGTCTTTTGACAAGTCTGTCGTCTTCCCTAACCAACGGGTATCTATGATGGCTTTCAAGACAAAAGGGGGTTAACATGATGTATTTATGCATGAGGTGCATGAGATGCATGTAACATATAGAACATACTAAATCAATTAAAATTTTTAAATAAATCGGGCCATTATCATTTTAGAAGCTTTTGGGCTAACTGTCATAGGAGTGAACTCTTCCCAGTTTAAATGGCCCAACGAGTTCATATCTCATGGCAAAGAGTCCAACTAAATCCAAATGGTAATGTTCCAAACACAAGCACAAAATGGCCCATCAATATTTAGAAGCCTTTGGCCCAATCGTCATAAGATACGTTCTTGTCCCAGTTTAAATGGCCCAACAAGCCCATATCCCATGACAAATGGTCTAAATGGATCCAAACGATGATGTTCCCAACACAAGCATAAAAGAAAGATAATGCAGACATAAAACAATGATTTCTACAGAATGGCCCATCAACATTTCAGAAGCTTTGGGCCTAGTGGCCATAAGGTACAAACTCGCCCCAGTTTAAATGGCCCAGCAAGTTCGCATTTCTGACAATAGTCCCACTGCATCCAAATGAGAATGGTCCACAAGCTCATACTCAAGGAAATAATTGTTACTTTAACCATACAATCCCGGTCTATGGGTGGGTTCGCAGGAGTCTAGACAAAGGCTCTCATCGGCGAAGGATGGCCCACAACTAGGTCTCCCCAATCAAGGGTTCGAGCAACCAAGTGAGCGCACCCTTTTTATACACTAAGGTACGTGCCAATTAGCTATGGTGTGTGACTGACTGTCAAATGGATTTCCCGTTGTAGATTCCCCAGAGGGAAGGTGGAGCGAGGCTCACTTAAATACCCAAGCCTCTTAGGCTCTTATCGCTTGTGGTCAGGAATAAACAACGAGTCCTCCAAATTAGTCCATCACAATAGGCTACGGGTAGATGGCTATCTAGGTGCCTTCACAGCTTTTCCTTCTAGAAAGGTAGTGAGTGAAGGAAGACACCCAACCATTACCTAGCCTTAAAATGCCTTTGATTAAACCCTCATTTTATCCACTATAGACACGGTCAATTAGAACATAAATCCAAACATTACAAGACAATATTTCGGGGCCGATTCTCTATCCCCAGTGGAGTCGCCAGACTGTGGGACACATAAAGTGGACGACGCATGTTGTTCTGGGCTCGCGGCCCAATCGGGAGTACGGAGTAGCCACGGGGGACTAAACCGTAGAATAATGGTGTCGCCACCCGGTGTGAACCGGGAAAATGAGATTTAAGGCCGCACTCACCCCTCGCAAGGGAAGACCTCAAACCGTTGGGTTCAGAATGGTCCCTTACTTATGTCACTTGTAATGAAAGGATTTGTGTAATAATTTAATCAAGCTTAAGTAACACTTATTTCCAAGAGTATCATGCTTCTAAATCCACATGCGCAAAAATAAAACTTACACCTAAATTTGCATATATTTCACATCTAAGATTACATGCTTGAAAGTACATCAAAGTAGCAACGAACATACAACTTCATTGGCATATTGTATTCATGGAAACACAAGCGCACACTAACCACACAAGCACACATAAAGGCGAATCAAATAATGGCGAACATTTGATTTCAACAAATAGCCATTACATGTCCATGCACAAATAAAGGAGTCAACTAAGTACGTAATGCAAAAAGACGCTTAGGGATGCAATTATGCATTAAAGTGAGCATGCTATGACGTGGTGCAAAAGAAGATAGATATAGACACAGACGCACATGTGATGAAAATGAATCAATTCAGTGTATTCGCGTTCATGTAGCGTTCGTAAATGCGTTCGAACGGTAGACAGAAGGTTCGCGTCCGTATAGCATTTGATAACGCGTTCGAACGGGACCAGACAGAAAACATGCGGTCGTGCGGCGTTTCGGAACGCGTTCGAATGAGGTTATAGTAGTGACCTCCAAAATGCAGTAAACGACATGACACATACATGAACAGATGAATATATGAGTTCTCGTACATAACAATAGATTAAGAGGCGCGGCAAATCATTGTAGCAAAGGTAGCTTTCAAGCATTTTCACCCCTCAAAGTGGAGGACCCTTAATCTCACTTGATAAGCCCATGCGCAATGCAATATGATGCATGAATTTTCAAAAAGACGTTATGAAGTGAATAACTAAATAAAAGAGGCGCGGCAAAGTACTGCCGTAAAGGTGGCCTTTTAGGCTCTTTGTCTATCAAAGAGAGGATCTTTAGACCAACATACTAAGCCCATGCGCAATGTGATATGATGCATGGTCATGTAAGAAGACGTCATACTAAACAACAAAATAAAGGGGCGCGGCAAAGTACTGTCGTAAAGGTGGCCTTTTGGGGCTATTTGTCTCTCAAAGAGAGGACCTTTAGACCAACATACTAAGCCCATGCGCGTCACATCACAATACATGAAATAAAGACAATAAAAGTGTAGGACTTCGTATGCCCGATTGAACGTACATTCAACCCAAACACACTTCGTCCGGTGCGGCGAAGTAGTGTCACAAAGGTGGCCTTTTAGGCTCTTCGTCTCTCAAATAGAGGACCTTTGGACTAACTCACTAAGCCCATGCGCTCGATCACATCATACATACAAAAATAAAGACAATCATATCAAACTTAATATGTCCGATTGAACGTGTCTTGCATTCAACAGAACACACATCAACCGGCGCGGCAAAGCATCGTGGTAAAGGGCTTTAACCCTTCCCCATAGGGGATCTTTCATTCCACTTACTAAGCCCATGCGCTCGATCGCATCATAACATAAATAAATAACATGCGGAAATTAAAAGACAGAATAATAAAGTGACAATAATCAAAATAACATAAAGCGAAATATACGCCGTTTACTCAAGTGGTACGTGGAGTTGTATCCCAAGTATAGACCGCACTACCGTCCATTCGGAATCGGCTACAGAATTTACGTCTGGCCTTCCATCCTATATACCACGAGAGACGACGTATTTTCCGTTTTAATCAATGGCCACAACACATCGCATGCAAACAATATTCAATAAATAATTAAAACAATTAAAAGAATCAATAAAAATCAAATAAAAAACAAGTGTGAAAGGTACCCTCAGGTCTAACCTTTTAAGTCGTCTTCCGGACTCGCGTTTACAACCGTCAGAAGGGCTATCACTCCGCAACTTTTCTGGTTCACTTGTTTAACGTCTTAACTCGCCGTTTTGCTGTTTTGCTTGCTGTTTTTGCTTCACTTTGCTGCTGTTTTCTCTGTATTTTCTGCTCACTGTTTCAGGTTGCTGTTTTGGTATTTCGGGGACTGTTTGGGTAGTTTTCGTCATTGTTTTGGGGTATTTTCGGGGACTATTTCGGGACAGTTACAGGGGCTATTTTTGTGGCAAAACTGAGCAGTACATTTTAGGGGTTTTCTCGTGTAGTGAGGGAAGCAGTTTTGTGGCAAAGGGTGCACTTTAAGGAGGAATTCCGCGTGCGTTTGTAGGGGGTTAAGGGCTGTTGGCAGTTTACGGTTGCTTTGTACTGGAGATGTAGGGGCGCTGCTCAATCTAGGGTTTGTGTCTAAAGGTCAAGGCTGTGCATTTGGAGGGTGGCGTGAGTTGCTTGCTTCACGTGAATGGTTTTTTGTGCGTGAGTGGCTGATAAGTTAGGGGCAGTGGCGTTCATGAGCAGGCAGAGGGAGTTAAGGCGTGAAGGGCTCGTGTGGCTTGGAGCTTGGTTGAGGGACATGAACGTGGACTTTGTGTGGCGAGAGAGATGGGCATTGCGGGTTGTTAGGCGTGGACAATTGCTGGGCGTGAAGGGGCCATGTGGCTTGCGTTGAAGTAGGTGGTGTGTGGTGGTGCTTGGTGGCGAGGTCAATGGGATGGTTCGTGAGGCAAGAGGACTTGTGGCTTTGAAAGGCTTGATGAATGAGCAATTGTGAGATGCATGTGTATGGCTTTTTTGTTACGTGATCAGAGGGTAGGGTTTAATTTTGTGTTATTTTTTTTGGTTCTTGCCGTGGAGGTTTGAGTGATGAGAGAGGAGCCTAGGGTTTAGTTTGTGTGTGTGTGGTAATTGGCCGTGTGAGAGAGTGGTGAATGAGAGAGTGGAGAGGTCTTGGGCGTGGCTAGAAAGATTGGAGAGGAGGGGTGGCTAGGTTAGGTCATGTTTATATAGAAGAGAGCTAGGGTTTGTCCTTGTCTCACAAGAAGGGATCTTGCATTCAATTTTGGATTTGGTCTTAAGGAAAGTCAAAGATTGAGGGGGGACAAGGTTAATTCAAATTAGGAAGGTGATATCTTTAATTGGTGTTGATTAGGCATTTAATTTGTTAGATTAGGAAGTCAATATTTTATGTTTGGTAAATATTTTATTTATTTATTTAATTAATATAATTAATATTTTATTTAGTTAATGTTTTAATTTAATTAATAATTATTTAATTTGGGGTGTGTATTAAAGGCTATGGGCGTGTGGCCTTGGTCATGGTTGGCTAGGTTTGTGTGGGGCCAAATGTGTGTGGGCTAGATGGGGTTTGGGCTAAGGGTGTGTTTTAAAACAAAGGTCCAACAAGCGAACCCGAAGCAAAACAAGCGAACTAAAATCCAACAAAATACTGATCCCCTTCCGACGTCTGTTTCACGCGGCTCCCGCGACTTAAAAGGTAGTGTGCCTCCAAATGAGACTCATCATCGGGTTTCACATGCAAAAATGAAATGCCTACAGTAATTCCATAGACATATTAAATAAAGAAGTGCAAGAGATGTAAATAACTACTATAAAGGCATTAATAATAAAAGCGAGCACACAATCTCATGAGCATATCAAATAAATAAACGATAAAAGCGTCAATAATGAAATGATATGATTAATTATATAATGCAAAAGAAATGACCACAGAGGCGAATCATGCATGAGATGTGATGAAAAGAAATATGTTCACTGTATATGCATTCTTGTAGCGTTTGAAAATGCGTTCGAACGGTAAATAGAATATTCGCGTTCGTATAGCAGTCGTAAACGCGTTCGAACGGGATGAGACCTGATGCATGGTAAATCAGAATGCATGCGCGTTCAAGTAGCGTTCGTAAACGCGTTCGAACGGACTGAGGCAGAATGCATACGTTCGTGTAGCGTTCGGAAACGCGTTCAAACGAGATTACCAAAATGGTATCTAAAACGACGCAAACCCATACGTGAATAAACAAATACATAATATAGGACCTCGTATGCCCGATTGAACACATTTCACATTCAATCGAGTGCACTTCGTCCGGCGTAGTAAAATATCGTGGTAAAAGTAGCCTTTAGGCATTTCCCTCGAATAAATGACCTTTAATCCACCCTAGTTAGCCCATGCGCATTAAATTATCGATGCATGAATAAACAAATAAATAATATGGGACCTTGTATGCCCGATTGAACACATTTCACATTCAATCGAGTGTACCTCATCCGGCGCGGCAAAACATCGTGGTAAATGTAGCTTTTAGGCATTTCCCTCGAATATAGGACCTATAATCCGCCCTATTAGCCCCTGCGCACTAGAATGTAATGCATGCGTAAATAAAGCAATGATATGCAAAGGGTAAATGACATAATAAAAGGCGCGGCAAAATATTGTGGTAAAGGTAGCATTTTGGCATTTCCCTCAAATGGAGGACCTTTAAACCAACGTAATTAGCCTATGCGCATCAAGTAACAATACATGAATAAACAAGTAAATAATATGGGACCTTGTATGCCCGATTGAACACATCTCACGTTCAATCAAACGTACTTCGTCCGGCGCGGCAAAACATCATGGTAAAGGTAGCCTTTAGGCATTTCCCTCGAATAGAGGACCTTTAATCCACCCTAGTTAGCCCATGCGCACTAAATTATCAATGCATGAATAAACAAATAAATAATATGGGACCTTGTATGCCCGATTAAACACATTTCACATTCAATCGAGCGTACTTCGTCCGGCGCGGCAAAACATCATGGTAAAGGTAGCCTTTAAGCATTTCCCTCGAATAGTGGACCTTTAATCCACCCTAGTTAGCCCATGCACATTAGATTAACAATACATAAAGGAAGAAACACACATCGAAAATAAATAGTGGAATAACAAACACGAAATTAAATACTAAAATGAAACACGTGCTTGAAAGTTCCTCAAGCGGTACGTGGAGTTGTATCCCAAGTACAGACCGCACTACCGTCCATTCGGATTCGGCTACGGAATTTACGTCTGGGTTTCCATTCGATATACCACAAGGGATAGCACTCAATCATCAACCCAACACAAATGAAACCATACGTAAAATACAACGATGCATGCGAATGATCAACAAAGAATAACTGAAAAGATAAATAATAAAAAGGGGGACCCTCAGGTCTTACCTTTTAAGATTCTTCTCGGAAGTGCGTTATGTCGTCACCGGAAGGGTTAATGCTCCGTTATTTTTATGGTTTGCCGCTGTTTTGGACTGTCGTTTCCGATGTTTTCTCCGCTGTTTTCGCACTGTTTTTCCTTGCTGTTTTGGGGTCAATTTTTGGGCTGTTTCGGGGCTTTTTTTCGGTCACTATTTCAATGATTTTAGGGACTGGTTTGGTGTTGTTTGGCTTGGTAACGGGCTGCTATCTTTGGCTCGGTTTGGTGACTGTTTTTGAGGTTATTTTTGGCGCTAGGGCTGCTGTGGCTTTGTATTTGGTCGGTTGGGTGTGTCTATTGTCGTTAATTAGTCGGCTGTGTGAGGTTTTGTATGGATTTGTTGTGAGGCGAGTATGTTTTTTTTTTTGTTAACTTGTATTTGTAGTTCACGGCTTTGGAGTTATTTAGTGGCTTCTTTTGATGATCTGGTTTGTTGCTGAGTGGCTTGTGTGTTCGGCTGGTTTGTGGTGTCAAGGGTTTTGACGTGTGTGTGTTTATTAGCTTAGGGTTTTTTGACGTGTCAAAGGGGCTGCTTTAGTCTTAGGTGTTGGTTGCCGAGAAGGGCATGTGGCCTGTGGAGCTGTTAGTGTGTTCTTTTCATTTTTTGTTTTTGTTTTTGGCGTGAATTGGAAGAAGCCAATGGGAGAGCTAGATGAGAGTGTGATAGGTCCCAATCAGTACAGCACAACAAACATAAGTGAACAAGAAAACAAATATTCTCTTTGGGTGAGAACAAACCACAATTTCGTTAATTTCTGCCCCATTTTCCATTCTTTTCTTTCCAATTTAATACATCAGGAAATAACTGAAAAGAAGCTAATGGTGCCCTGTTGTAGGAGACCCATACCCATGACTGACATCGTGCGACTACATGCTTGGAAACCAACTAACTGTTTAAAAACATAAACCAGCAAATACAATAAAAGAAGATGAACAGAAAATACAATAAAAGATAATGGAGATGGGCTTGGCTTCAGTAATGGCCTTGGCTTCAGTCCTTATAGCGGGAGTTGGGCCTTGGGGTCCGATAGGATCTTCTAGGCTTATCATTGCCCACCCCAGGAAGAGGATGCTTGTCCTCAAGCATCAGATGAGGAAACTGGTGGCGAAGGACATCCGTGGTTTCCCAGGTAGCCTCCTCGGGAGGTAGATGTTGCCATTGCACCAGGTTTTCTTCTGTGAAGGTGTCGCCACGTTTAAAACCACCGTGTATCAAGTATCTGTTGAGGTACAAGAGTTACAATGCCATCGTCGTTAAGTGGAGGCAAGTCAAGGGGAGGGATAGTCGTAGGCCCATGGTATGGTTTAAGCAGAGAGACATGGAACACTGGGTGGATTCGAGCTGTAGGGGGCTGTTGGTTTATATAATATGTCCCAATCAAAGATTAAGCATGTGAAATACTATAAAGAATAAATATTTAAACATGAAGTATGGCGGAATCATACTTACAATGCCTTGTGATGAAGTAGAAGATCAAATGGTAGAAGCTCCAAATGGTGGAGGATTCGGCCAAGAGGAAGAAGAACACTTCAAGCTCCAAGCTCTTGTATTCCAAGCTCTTTGATGGTTTCCCTATCACCTCTTTTGATCCCTTGCTTGTGCTAGCAAAATGGAGAAGTGGAAGATCAAATCTTCCTTGCCCTTGTCTATGAAGCTCTCGGCAATTTGAGAGAGAAGAGAGAGTTTTGTAAAAATGTTTTGATTAATTAATCTTTGTATTACCAAAAATCAATTTATATTTATGTTATAATTTATTAAATTAATAATAAATCTATAACATAAACCATGCAATGGCTTAGAGTGTCAAACACTCAAACTCCATGCAATGCCTTTGAGTGAAATGCACACTATCTCCATGCAATGCCTTAGAGTGTTTTATACACTATTAACATGCAATGCCATATCAATGACAAGTGTCATGTGGGCCCCACACGTTTCCCAATGAAAGTGGGCCCACGTCCACTCACGCGTTCGGGTTCGATATTTCGGAAATACCGAGCTAGCGTCGCGACGTTAATTAAATCGGATTTAAATAAATAATCGCTCCTAGCGAAATTATTATTTACGTCGCTTACGAATTAATTCTTAATTAACTCGTACGCCCGAATTAAAATCTAATTTTAATCTCGCGTCGAAATCGAATTTCGTTTATTATATCGAATATAATGATTTTATCGATTAATTCCAATTAATCGTTCTCTCTCTCTCTAAATAAGGCACTTTATCCAGATAAAGTTTCTCCGCAATTAATCCAAGATTAATTAAGTTCGAATCAAATATCATAGGTGAATCTTCAGGAAGCGACCCAAGAGATCTCCGGATATTTTGGCAGTAAATACGGTCGTCGGATAATCCGAACACGTACGTACCTCGTACTACGTCTTTACCGATTTACAAGACAAGGTTGGCTTCTAGCAAAGCGCCATGCCTACCCAATTCTCCAGAAATATTCTTATAGGAATATAAGATCTGTATCAGGCGTAGTATACCGTAGTATTGCGTACATCGATCCAGTATCGGATGATCACATGCTAGGCCTGGGGCTGGAGATGTGTCTGCCCCGTACGAAACATATATCGGACATCAAGCAACTAGTCTCTTTAAATCGGACAATCCTGACCTTGTCATATTGTCCCGACGGTTGCAACCTTTTATAGAGTACTAGTTCTGTGCCCTGCGTGATCATCGCCTCCATATGTCTGAAGCGATACTTCCATCTTGACATCACATCCAGTACACTACGATTCTCGATAAACCCAGAAGAGGTGTACACAGAACCGGTTAGGGTCCCCAACCACCAAAACCAAAGTTTACCGATTGTCGCAAGTACTAGCGATGTAAGTCTCAGGTTAAGACCATATACACCTACCCTGATGCGGCCTCCCATAGACACGCAGACATACTACCAATGGGATTCCGCGGGGTCTATCCAGAGCGAAGCTGTTTTCCGTACCATCGGTAAAACACAACCTCCTATCGCACTCGCATAAGTATCCAATACTTAAATATATGAGAACTATGCCGTCGTGCCCTCACAACGTGCACAAGCGCAATACTAGTCTATTCCGCATTATCGATGTCCAGTCTCGATAATACCCGACTAGGGATATTTAATGATTAAACCTTTGGGGACTGATACTGTCTCATATCATTCTCAGTCCAGGTACTAATCATATGGACTTTCGCCATTTATAAGTCAAAGTAAATAATATTACAAAACGGCAAAAGGCAATTTCATTATCACATAGTTAATTTTGTACAATAATACAATATCATTTACAAACAGTGACGCTATGGGACATAATGTCTAACAATCTCCCACTTGGCCTATAGCCAGTCACTCAAGCATCTAATACCCGAACTATGTATGTGTCGTTCAAAAACTTGCTGTAGAACAGCTTTCGTCAGCGGATCTGCAATGTTGTCATCTGATGTGACCTTCTCGACTTTTACATCGCCACGATGTATAATCTCCCGAATCAGATGATAACGTCGAAGAACATGCTTGGACCGTTGATGAGACCTTGGTTCCTTAGCCTGTGCTATAGCCCCGTTATTGTCACAATACAATGGAACGGGCTGAGCTGCTAACGGAACTACTCCTAATCCGATTAGGAACTTTCGGATCCAAACTGCCTCCTTTGCTGCTTCAGATGCAGCGATGTACTCCGCTTCAGTTGTTGAATCGGCAACAGTATCTTGCTTGGAAGATTTCCAGCTCACTGCTCCGTTATTCAAGCAAAAAATGTACCCGGATTGCGACTTGTAGTCATCCTTGTCGGTTTGGAAACTTGCATCGGTATACCCAGATACCGCAAGTTCTCCACCTCCATAAATTAAGAAAGCATCCTTAGTTCGTTTAAGATACTTAAGGATATTCTTAACTGCTATCCAGTGACCTTCACCTGGATCGGCCTGATAGCGACTGCACATGCTCAAAGCATATGAGACATCAGGTCGTGTACATATCATGGCATACATGATCGATCCGACTGCCGAGGCGAACGGTATCCGACTCATGTGGTCTCTCTCTTCCTGAGTCTTAGGACACATGTCCTTAGACAGAGAGGTACCACCTCGTACCATTGGAACCAATCCCCTCTTGGATTGTTCCATGTTGAATCTCTTCAACACTTTATCAATGTATGTACTCTGGGAGAGTCCAAGCAGCTTTCTAGATCTATCCCTGTAGATCTTTATTCCAAGAATAAAGGCTGCTTCTCCCAGATCTTTCATGGAGAATTTTAATGAAAGCCAAGCTTTCACCGACGTTAGCATGGGAATGTCATTGCCTATAAGCAATACGTCGTCGACATAAAGGACAATAAAAGTAAGTGCTTTCCCACTAACCTTCTTGTATACACAAGGGTCATCTGCGTTTTGCACGAAATCATTCCTTTATGATCTCATCAAAACGCTGATTCCATGACCGTGATGCTTGCTTCAATCCATAAATGGATCGATTTAACTTGCAAACCTTGTTTGCAAGTCTAGGTACGATAAAACCGTCAGGCTGTTGCATATAAACATCCTCCAAAAGGTTTCCGTTAAGGAAAGCGGTTTTAACGTCCATCTGCCATATCTCGAAGTCGAAATATGCAGCTATTGCAAGCATTATCCGAATGGATTTAATCATGGCAACGGGTGAGAAGGTTTCGTCATAATCAATACCGTATTGTTGACGATACCCCTTCGCTACAAGCCTAGCTTTGTACGTTTGTACGTTGCCATCCATGTCGGTCTTCTTCTTGAAGATCCATCTGCATCCAATAGGCTTTACGCCTTCTGGTGCATCAACCAGTGTCCAAACTTGGTTGGCGTACATGGAATCCATCTCGGACTTCATGGCTTCTTGCCATAAAGCGGAATCGATATTTTGTATCGCTTCCTCATACGTAGCCGGCTCATTATCCTCAATAAGATTAATATCTATATGAGGTGAGATCAGGAACCCATACCTCTCAGGTACTGTTCTGACTCTCTCCGACCTACGCGGTCCTTGTGTATGTGAAGTTTGTGGTACAGACTCATCCCGGATGGTCTGTTCTTGTTCCGTCGTTGATTCATTGCCAGGAACAGTATCACTACGATCTTCATCGAGTTCTACTTTCCTCCCACTTACCACTGCATTTATAAATCCTTCTCAAGGAAAAATGCTTGTAGAGCAACAAATACTTTGTTCTCTTGTGGGTGATAGAAGTAATATCCTTTGGTTTCCCTAGGATATCCAACGAAAAGGCATTTATCAGATTTGGGTTCAAGTTTGGTACCTTCCAAACGTTTAACATATGCCCAGCATCCCCAAATCTTCAGGAAAGAGAAACCTGGTTTCCTTCCTGTCCATATCTCATATGGAGTCCGTTCAACAGACTTCGACGGTACCTTATTCAAAATAAGTATAGCACTGTTTAATGCGTATCCCCAGAAGGATATTGGTAGCTCAGTGCGACTCATCATTGACCTCACCATGTCCAACAAGGTGCGGTTTCTCCGTTCGGACACACCGTTTAATTGCGGTGTTCCAGGAGGAGTCCACTGTGATAGAATACCATATTCTTTCAAGTAATCTTGAAACTCATAACTTAGGTATTCGCCACCACGGTCTGACCGTAATGTCTTAATACTCTTCCCTGTTTGTTTCTCCACTTCGTGTCGAAACTCTTTGAATTTCTCAAAAGTTTCCGACTTGTGTCTCATAAGATACACATAACCGTAACGAGATGCATCATCTGTAAAGGTTACGAAGTAGTGAAATCCACCTCTAGCCTGGCTAGACATGGGCCCGCATACGTCAGTATGAACGAGAGCTAACAGTTCTGTGGCACGTTCACCTTTACCGCTAAAAGGTGATTTAGGCATTTTGCCTAAAAGACAAGATTCGCAGACGTCATATGAATTGGGATCAAATTCGTCCAAGTACCCACTCTTTGAAAGTGTGGATATGCGAGTCTTGTTGATGTGTCCCAGACGACAATGCCACATATAAGCTTCATCTTTTAGATTACTCCTTTTGAGCCTTTTGTTTGTCATTTTAGGAGATTCATTTATATTCAAAATATAAAGACCGTTATTTGCAACAGCTGTGCAAATTTCTGCATCATTTTTATAAATAACACCCTGTGTTCCTGAATACAAAAGTGTAACCCTGCTGGGTCAACAAGGATACAGATATAATATTCCTAGTTAAACTAGGAACAAAATAACAGTTCAAAAGTTTAAGTTCATGCCCTGAGGGCAGTACTAAAACAAAAGTGCCTACGGCCAAAACAGCAACTGGTGTTCCGTTTCCGACCCGTAGATCCATCTCCCCTGATGCCAGCACCCTGCTATCATGCAGATCCTGCACATCAGTACAAATATGAGCACCACAACCAGAATCAAAAATCCAATTTTTAAAACTAGAAGTATTCATATTTATCTCAATAACAAACATACCAGAGGCAGTGGCCTTGCCAGCCTTGATATCCTCCCTCTGCACAATGCTCATTCGGCAGTCACGTTTCCAGTGACCCCTCTTGCCGCAGTTGAGGCAGATGTCGCGAGATTTGTCCTTTGGCTTCCTAGAAGCCACTGTCAACTTGCCTTTACCCTTCTTCTTGAACTTCTTCTTCCTTGCACCTCCAATTGCCTTGGGGCCACCCTTTGGCGCATGAGAGGTCAATGCTAAATGCGCCTCGCGCTTGCTCCCCTTTAGGAGTTCCTTTTCGGACTCCTTCAGCACAGACAACAACTCTCCTAGAGTGTCGTCAGTATCCATCAACTTGTAGTTGACTATGATTTGTTTCCAAGTATCGGGAAGTGACTGCAAGATCATATCTATAGTCAGATCAGCCTCCAAGACTATTCCCATATTGGCCAACTCATCAATATCGGCAATCATTTGAGCCCCATGGGCTTCAACTGATGCGCCATCTGTCATCCGGGAGCGGAAGAGTTTCCTTACTAGCTCGTACCTCTTCATCCGCTTATTGGTGCGGTGAAGATCACGCAATCTTGCCATCATGTTATAGGGATCCAAGTCCCTATTCTGGCGTCTGAAATGCTGAGTCATTGCAGCTAGCATAACTGACTGAGCTTGGTCACAATCATCACTATGAGTTTTCCATAACTCTAGCTCCAGTGGCTCAGTGGGTTTAGGCGGGAGAGGTCTCTGAATAGTATACAGTATCCTCTCAGCCCCAAGCACTATCTTGAGGTTCATTTCCCAGTCGGCAAAGTTTGTCCCTTTGAAGACATTATCGCCCATGATTATGTCGCGGATATTACCTTTGCCAGTCATCTTGACAACTATAGTCCAACTATAAAGTCAACGATGTTATGGGTACAGTCAAACTGTTACATATAAAAAATAACAATATATTAGTCCAACTAATTATTTAAAATATTGATGAAATAATTTTGAACGACGCGTAAGGCTAAATATCTGAATGAAATTGCAAATTCAATAATAGCCTCCCACTATTTTCTTCAAGTTTCTAACCCTCTGTAGAGAACTCGGGAAATCGAATTTCCTAGTGGGCTAGGATCCCGTTAAATAACACACAACCTTGACTTTGGCCAATAAAAATTGTATGCTATTTACATAGGTAGATCTCCATGATCAATTGGATCTCATCCAATTCCTAGATCCGGTTAGGTGGACATCCAAGTCCGAAACATATGTATAATGTCAATGTATCTAATACATTTTCCTAACCATATCCTCTGAATCAACTAGGCCTTGGCTTTGGCCAAAAACAAACCTAATGATTCCAGTTAAGCGGGACCCATTGACAAGGAAAGTTTCGTAATCAATGTCGTTGACAAAAAGTGATCTTGACTTTGGCCAATAAAAATCACGATTTGGACAAGACACCGATATGCAACAAAACTCTCATGATTCAAGTACATCCTTGATTGACAAAGGTCTTGACTTTGGTCAAAAACAAACCAATGCCAACTTCGGATCTTGAACAAGAACCATTCAATGGAAGGATATTCGCTTAATATAAATTGAGGGATTTTCGCGTAATTGGCAACCAATTTATTTATCTTTGTTAGGTCTCATCATCATACACCCTTAAGCATGCTTCTAAAACATCATAAAGCGCGTAAAGTAAAGTAATAGTGATATGCGGATGGATATATAAACAACTTGTTCCTAGAACAAATCACTCCCTTCCTCTCCCCGCTAGCACTATTCTACTTCTACCCAATTACATAATACAATAAGAGAAACCTCATTTACATTGAGGGGAATTAGGTGAGAAGAGAATACAAAGAGATAAAGAGATAAGGCTGGACACGCAGGTCCAATTTATAAATTCCAAATTTACAATAATTTCTAAAATTACCCTTTCCCTTCTAATATCCATCCGATATACACTATTCATTCATCACATACATATATATTCAAACAAGACATGCTTTTACAACCAATCTAATCCAATTAATTAGTCTTTGTTTAAGTGATCATCCAATGTTCAAACAACGGTTTGATTTTGCGCGAGTCCAACTCGATTGAGAATAAGTACACAAGGTACGAATTCGCGAATTATATCGAACTACTTATTAAATCTTATTTAATTCGTATTCAATACTAATTCAATTATTTAATTCCAAATTAAATGTTTACACTTTTATGTGCTTTAAAGACTTAGATTCTAAATCCAATTCTATTGGGTCTCAAAGCCCAACTAACATCCAATGTTTAATTAATTCGAGTCAAATGGGCTTTCAATTGATTATTAAGGCTTGGGCTTTGGTCAATGTGGGTCATACCCAATTACCAAGCCCAAATAAGGAATCACCCTTAAGTGCCATAAAACCAATTTCAAGCCCATAAGGCCCAATTAAATTATTAAAGCCCATTATATTATATTTGGACTTAATGGAGTGATTTAGGCCCAAATTGGATCCAATCCATTTGGCCCAAATCTACTTGGTCCAACCAAGCCCATTATGCCCAAATACAATATTAAAAGCCCAATTAACCAATTAAGCCCATTAATTAAATTTTAATATTCCAAACATTAAAATCCAATTAATTAAAGTGTAATATCAAGATTAACATATTAAACCAAATATTCCAATAATACCCATTTAATTTATTAATCATGTATTGTTCAAAATAAATGTCCAACATTAATTTTAACAAAAAATCAACTCCACCATTACATGTCTTATGTATTCGGCCAAGGTGAGTTTTTGTGTATCGATTTGTATTTCAATCCGATTGAATTACTAATCATCATCGTCCCATACACGTTCTAAGTCATCCAATGATCTTATACACAAAAAATATCAACCACTCCAAGTAGTAATACATTCGGCCAAGGCATGTATTTGGGGAAAAATCATCCAATGCATTTTTCATGAAATTGATTCCATATAACATCATGTTATACACATGCAAGCATACTTATTATCAAATTTCATAAGAACATGCTTATATCAATTTCATCATGCCATTCGGCCAAGGTGAATATATTGGGGAAAAATCATCCAATGCATTTTTCATAAAATTGATTCCATGTAATATCATTCTATATACATGCAAGCATACTTATTCATCAAATTTCACAAGAACATGCTTCAATCAATTTGTCATCACACCCATTCGGCCAAGGTAGAAATTTTGGGGAAAAATCATCCAATGCATTTTTCATAAAATTGATTTCATATAATGTCATTATTTAACATACATAAGCATACTCATTCATCAAATTTCACAAGAACATGCTTCAATCAATTTTACCCAAATTTTAACCTAAAGTATTTCATGCTTAAACCTAGCTCTGATACCATTGTTGGTTTATATAATATGTCCCAATCAAAGATTAAGCATGTGAAATACTATAAAGAATATATATTTAAACATGAAGTATGGCGGAATCATACTTACAATGCCTTGTGATGAAGTAGAAGATCAAATGGTAGAAGCTCCAAATGGTGGAGGATTCGGCCAAGAGGAAGAAGAACACTTCAAGCTCCAAGCTCTTGTATTCCAAGCTCTTTGATGGTTTCCCTATCACCTCTTTTGATCCCTTGCTTGTGCTAGCAAAAATGGAGAAGTGGAAGATCAAATCTTCCTTGCCCTTGTCAATGAAGCTCTCGGCAATTTGAGAGAGAAGAGAGAGTTTTGTAAAAAATTTGATTAATTAATCTTTGTATTACCAAAAATCAATTTATATTTATGTTATAATTTATTAAATTAATAATAAATCTATAACATAAACCATGCAATGGCTTAGAGTGTCAAACACTCAAACTCCATGCAATGCCTTTGAGTGAAATGCACACTATCTCCATGCAATGCCTTAGAGTGTTTTATACACTATTAACATGCAATGCCATATCAATGACAAGTGTCATGTGGGCCCCACACGTTTCCCAATGAAAGTGGGCCCACGTCCACTCACGCGTTCGGGTTCGATATTTCCGAAATACCGAGCTAGCGTCGCGACGTTAATTAAATCGGATTTAAATAAATAATCGCTCCTAGCGAAATTATTATTTACGTCGATTACGAATTAATTCTTAATTAACTCGTACGCCGAATTAAAATCTAATTTTAATCTCGCGTCGAAATCGAATTCGTTTATTATATCGAATATAATGATTTTATCGATTAATTCCAAATTAATCGTTCTCTCTCTCTAAATAAGGCACTTTATCCGAGATAAAGTTTCTCCGCAATTAATCCAAGATTAATTAAGTTCGAATCAAATATCATAGGTGAATCTTCAGGAAGCGACCCAAGAGATCTCCGGATATTTTGGCAGTAAATACGGTCGTCGGATAATCCGAACACGTACGTACCTCGTACTACGTCTTTACCGATTTACAAGACAAGGTTGGCTTCTAGCAAAGCGCCATGCCTACCCAATTCTCCAGAAATATTCTTATAGGAATATAAGATCTGTATCAGGCGTAGTATACCGTAGTATTGCGTACATCGATCCAGTATCGGATGATCACATGCTAGGCCTGGGGCTGGAGATGTGTCTGCCCCGTACGAAACATATATCGGACATCAAGCAACTAGTCTCTTTAAATCGGACAATCCTGACCTTGTCATATTGTCCCGACGGTTGCAACCTTTTATAGAGTACTAGTTCTGTGCCCTGCGTGATCATCGCCTCCATATGTCTGAAGCGATACTTCCATCTTGACATCACATCCAGTACACTACGATTCTCGATAAACCCAGAAGAGGTGTACACAGAACCGGTTAGGGTCCCCAACCACCAAAACCAAAGTTTACCGATTGTCGCAAGTACTAGCGATGTAAGTCTCAGGTTAAGACCATATACACCTACACCTACCCTGATGCGGCCTCCCATAGACACGCAGACATACTACCAATGGGATTCCGCGGGGTCTATCCAGAGCGAAGCTGTTTTCCGTACCATCGGTAAAACACAACCTCCTATCGCACTCGCATAAGTATCCAATACTTAAATATATGAGAACTATGCCGTCGTGCCCTCACAACGTGCACAAGCGCAATACTAGTCTATTCCGCATTATCGATGTCCAGTCTCGATAATACCACGACTAGGGATATTTAATGATTAAACCTTTGGGGACTGATACTGTCTCATATCATTCTCAGTCCAGGTACTAATCATATGGACTTTCGCCATTTATAAGTCAAAGTAAATAATATTACAAAACGGCAAAAGGCAATTTCATTATCACATAGTTAATTTTGTACAATAATACAATATCATTTACAAACAGTGACGCTATGGGACATAATGTCTAACAGGGGCAATTGAAGGCGATATGCCACTGCTCCGATTTTCCCCAAAATAGGATAGGGTCCATAGTAACGGCTGGATAGTTTTTGATGAGCCCGCTTGAAGACTGTTTGCTGGCGATAGGGATGGAGTTTCAATAGGACTTGGTCCCCAACTTCGAATTGGATATCTCTGCGTTTGGAATCGGCCTGTTGCTTCATTCGATTAATGGACATCTCCAAATTAAGCTTGAGTTGGCGGAGCAGCTCCTCACGATGCATGAGGGTTTGATCTACCTCATGGACTGGTGAAAGGCCTATGGAATAGGCTGGAATAAGTGGTGGGGAGCGGCCATAAAGAGCTTGGTAAGGTGTCATTTTTGTGGAGGCGTGATAGGTGGTATTGTACCAATACTCTGCCCAAGCGAGATATGCACGCCATTTTCGTGGCCATTGGTGAACGAAACAGCGGAGATATTGTTCAACAAAGCGATTCACAATTCCGTTTGGCCGTCCGTTTGGGGTGGTAAGCTGAACTGAGCATGAGTTAGAGCCGGAGAGTTTGAAGAACTTTTGCCAGAATTGCTAATGAAGATGTGGCCGCGATCACTGATAATGGAGCGAGGCATGCCATGGAGTTTGACGATTCCCTCAATAAAGTGTTCTGCAACAACTTTGGCTGTAAAGGGTGAGTTAAGGCAATAAAGTGGGCAAACTTACTAAGCCTATCGACGACCACCAGGATGGTGTCTTGCCCTGAGAAGTGGGCAGTCCCTCAATGAAATCTAGAGTGATGTCCTCCCAAACCTGTGCCGGAATTGGTAAGGGTTGTAATAATCCCGCCGTGGCCGTGGTCTCTGGTTTATTGCGTTGGCAGACCTCACATTTCTGGACATATTCCTCTACAGCCAGACGCATTTTTTGGCCAATAAAATTGTTGTTGTAGTCTTTGTAAGTGCGAAGGATACCCGAGTGTCCTCCAACCTTAGAATCGTGAACCTCGTACACAATTTGATTCTTAAGGAATGATCAGCAGGTACCACACCACAACCTTTCCTTTGTAAAGCAGCAAACCATCACGCCAAGCTAAGTTTTCCTGAGGAGAAGCACTTGCCTTTTTTCCCAAAAGCTGCACGTAGGAGTCTGATTTAGACGCTTCACGGATCTGCTTCCAAATATCCACTTCTGAAAAATGAAGAGCAGCCAATAAGGGGCTCTCTTGCCGCCTTGATAAAGCATCTGCTACAAGGTTTTCACGACCTGGTCGGAAGATGATTTCATAATCATACCCCAGCAATTTAGCCACCCATTTTTGTTGTTCCGGGGTGGCAGCACGCTGATCCAAGAAGAATTTGAGACTCCGTTGGTCGGTTTTGATGTAGAATTTACGGCCCAGTAAATATGGTCTCCACAGTCGTATTGCTTCCACAATAGCTAGCATTTCTTTTGCATAGATGGACCAAGTCTGCTTGGAGAGTCCTAAGGCTCGACTCATATAGGCAATTGGTCTATGTTGTTGAGTGAGGACAGCTCCAATTCCACACCCCGATGCATCTGTTTCGATGGTGAAAGGCTCGGTAAAATTAGGCATGGCTAGTGTGGGGGTTGATGTCATGGCCTGCTTCAAGGCCAAGAAGGCTGCTGCTGCTTCTGTATTCCATTGGAACTGACCCTTTTTGAGGAGGTGAGTTAATGGTCGAGCTATTAATCCATACCCCGAAACAAACTTGCGGTAGTAACCAGTGAGGCCTAAGAATCCACGGAGCTCGGTTATGTTGGAGGGTTGGGGCTAGGAAACCATAGCTTCAATTTTCTTTTTGTCAACTTTGACTCCCCGATGTGTTATTATGTGGCCCAAATATTCGAGCTCTTGTTTTCCGAATGCACACTTGCTCATCTTAAAAAGAATCGGTGTTGTTCGGAGTATGGCTAATGTAATTTGGACGTGCTCCAAGTGCTGCTCCCATGTCGGGCTGTAAATTAAAATATCATCAAAAAATACCAGAATGAACTTCCGCAAATATGGTCGAAAAATCGAATTCATTATTGCTTGGAATGTAGATGGTGCATTGCACAACCCAAATGGCATAACCAAGTACTCATAGTGGCCATTGTGAGTGCGGAAAGCGGTTTTAGGAATGTCAGGGGTTTGACTCGGATTTGGTGGTATCCTGCCCTGAGATCCAACTTAGTAAAGAATGCAGCTCCGTATAAAACCATCAAGCATATCATCCACTGTTGGAATGGGAAAGCGATCCTTTATGGTGGCCGCGTTTAATGCTCGGTAGTCTGTGCAAAATCGCCAGGAGCCATCTTTTTTTTTCACTAGCAGTACCGGAGATGAGAATGGGCTGGTGCTTGGACGGATCAGCCCTGTATTGAGCATGTCTTGAACCTGATTCTCAATCTCTGTTTTCTGAAAATATGCATACCGATAGGGCCTCACATTAATAGCTTCGGTTCCATCTTTGAGTAGTATTTGGTGACTGATCTCACTTTCTGGTGGTAAGCTGGTAGGCTCGGTGAAGACATCTGAATATTCATCCAGTAAGGCCTACATATCCGACGAAGGTTCCCCATTAATCTGTTGGCCTGCGAGCTGACAGTATAAAGCAAAAACAGCTTGTCTTTGGCGATAATCCTTAGCGACGCCCTGCACTGTGGTGTCTTGGATCGGTGACATTTCAATTCCCTGGAGTGTCTTAGGCTGTTGCTCCCAAATGAAGTCCATGGTCCGTTTCTTCCAGTCACAAACCACTAAACCCAACGTCTCCAACCACTGGATCCCTAGCACCATATCCAATCCATTTAAAGCCACAGAAAAGAAATCGAGGTGGAACTCGTTACCTTGGAGATTGACTGTAAGTTTCTCATACTTCCCTTTACAGAATATTCGGTCTCCGTTGGCAACTCGAACAGTAAATGGTGTTGTGGGCTTCACGGGCAGACGAAGCATTTCGGCTACTTGATCACTGATGAAGTTATGAGTAGATCCACTATCCATTAAAGCAACCACCTCATGGGCTCCAATAATTGCCTTAATCCGCATTGTCCTTGGTACCGTCCACCCAGTTAGTGCATGTAAAGTGATCTCAGGCTCCGTTCTGATGTCATTTTCCTCAGTCTCGATACTTCACTTGTCGTGTTTACTCCTCCTAGGTCCCTGGTGTTTCATCATCCTGTATACAGCCCTCCAGGAGCATCAACTGTGGTGCTTGACACTTATGTCCAGGGTGTGAACCTGGCATTGCAATTGAAATAACCCTTGAGCTCTGCGTTCTGCATCTCATCCCATGACAGCCGTTTGATTGTTGCCTGTGTGGAACCCATGGGAAGGTTGGTGTTATTTGCAGGACAGAGGTTCGTAAGGAATTTGGTCGTGCGAATCGTTTCTGTCTCGCAAGTCGATCATCCCTCATTTTCGCCAAGCTAATTGCCTCTTTCACAGACTGAGGCTTGAACATTCTTATTCCGTCAGCCACCTCCGGTTTCAAGCCTCCCATGAATGTACCCACGAGAGCCTTCTGGGTCCATCCCCGAACTCTATTCCCAGTCGTTCAAATTCCCGTTGATAGTCGCGCAAAGTTCCGGTCTGTCTCACTCGGGATAGTGCTTCGTCGAAGTCTTCCGAGTCAGGGGGTCCAAAACGAGCCCTACTTCATCTTCGAAGGCTTCCCCGATATGATCTTCTGTTCTTCTGCTAAGGCTTTTCGAAACCACTGCCACCATTGATTTGCCTCGCCTTCGAGATGGAACGAGGCCAAACGCACCTTCTGATCATCGGCTACCTCTTGAAATTCGAAGAATTGTTCCACTCAATTAAGCCATTCCGTTGGGTCATCCCCCGGAAACTTTGGGAATTCCAACTTTGCAAACTTGGCGAAAAAATGGCCGATTGTTCTCACCGATATCTCGATCGGTCCGGTGAGATCCTTCACGCTGATAATTATTATGGCTAGGCGATCCTCTGCTTGGGACAAATGCTTCAGATAGTTTTGCAATGGTGTCTTCTAGTCGTTGGATCTGGTCAGTGACTCCCACCTCCATTCGCTGCATTCCATCTTGAACTTTCCCAAGCCTTTCCTCCAGAAGCTCGATCCGTTCTTTGTTTGTCGTCATGAGCCTGCTCTGATACCAATGATAGGTCCCAATCAGTACAGCACAACAAACATAAGTGAACAAGAAAACAAATATTCTCTTTGGGTGAGAACAAACCACAATTTCGTTAATTTCTGCCCCCTTTTCCATTCTTTTCTTCCAATTTAATACATAAGGAAATAACTGAAAAGAAGCTAATGGTGCCCTGTTGTAGGAGACCCATACCCATGACTGACATCGTGCGACTACATGCTTGGAAACCAACTAACTGTTTAAAACATAAACCAGCAAATACAATAAAAGAAGATGAACAGAAAATACAATAAAAGATAATGGAGATGGGCTTGGCTTCAGTAATGGCCTTGGCTTCAGTCCTTATCGGGAGTTGGGCCTTGGGGTCCGATAGGATCTTCTGGGCTTATCAGAGTGGACGTGAGAATATTGTGTAGAGTTTATTTCAAGTTGCCGTGAATGGAGAGATGGGGAGGAAGCGTGAAGAGAGAGCCAAGGGGGAGTACATGGCTGCGTGAAGTCCCGGGTTTGGAGAGTGGCCGAATGAATAAATAGAAAAGGAGAGATGATGTTTTTAGGTTTTTTAGTCTTTGGTTTGGTGGCTCATTTTGGTTGCTGTGTGAAGCTTTGAAGGAGAGTGGGGTTGCCGTCAATATGTTTAGGGTTTGTGGATGTATTTGCATTGAAGCCGAGAGCTTGGTGATGTTGAACGTGCGAGTGGGTTTAGGTGGCCATGAGTGGGGTGTGCTCACGTGGCCCTTATCTTTTGATGTGTATGTCTGTCTTTAGGGATTTAGCTTATTGTGTTCGTTGATGAGAGAAAGAAACAGACCCTTAGGGTTTGTTTTGATGATTGCCGAGAGATGTGAGAGGAGAGGCAGTCAATTAGGGTTTTTGTTTTGTTGAGAGGTGCCGTGAAGAGTGAGAGAGGAATAGGGTTGGTTTATGTCATCTTTTATAATGGTGTATTAGGGTTTCCTTGTGCATGGGTTTTCAAGAAGGAAAGGAATCAGTAATAAATGATACATTATGTTATTAAGGAAATAAATCATGTAATTTTGGTGGGGGTATCTTTTTAATTTGGTGGGTGATTATTTAAATTAGGAAGGGGATTTGTTTTGATTTAATTTAATTGGATTAATTTGTGACATGTGTTTTAAATTTTTAATTATTTTTGGATTGGGCTTGGGTGAAATGAGCTTTGGATGGTGCGGGGGTTTTGGGCCGAGGCTTAATTTTTTAAAACAGAGATTACTCGAGCGAACCCAAGGCCAATTAGCGATTTAAATTTGTTGATGTATTTATTTTTAAATTTTTCCCTTCCGACGC